>ML098023.1:8805-87899 GCA_003697995.1 Taxidea taxus jeffersonii
TTTTTCTTAGCTGATGGGTATAAAGGACCACCTTGTTAATTTTATTTGCATGGTCCTAATAAAGAGATTGAGTGCCCCCTCCCCCAAAAAGAAAAAGAAAAAATAAAGGCTGGGGAAAAAGTGAATGCTGCTGTATGTGAAACAAGGGTATTGGACTGCAATAAGCACCGAGGATGTAGATGCAGTAGTATGTGAGGCGAACTGAGAGAACTCAGTATGGAAATGGCACTATAGTGTTAAGTGATTGGAACTGGAGGGCATTTTGATCATTCCATACATTTTTTAAATATTTTATTTATTTGTCAGAGCACAGCAGGGAGAACAGCAGGCAGAGGGAGAGGGAGAAGCAGACTCCCTGAGCAGGGAGCTTCATGCAGCGCTCAATCTAAGGATTCTGGGACCACAACCCAAAAGCAGATGCCCCAAAACCAAGCCACCAGGTGTCCCCATCCCATACATTTTAATAAGAAAGCAATAGGAATTTGAGAATTGACCTGTAAATGTAAAAATAAAACAAAGTCCATAGTTTAATAGATACCTTGCTCCTGATAATATAATTATATCAAATCTATTCTATGTATTATGACATGAGAGATTTATTTTAAAATTAAGAAGCAGGCTTCACAGTGTTTGTCATAGCCTGTCATATATAATGTAAAATACATTATTAATTAACCTATATTAATCACCATAAAATATCTAAATGCATGTTCTCATTTATGCATGGTGAATTAGGTTATATAACTAACTATAGGTTTGGGAATAGCCTGGTTTTGAATCACAAATGGAACTCTCTTATGAAGAACATTTCCAAAATGAACCACATGAAAAAAATTATTAATTATAGCTAGTCAGATGTGAGAAATGTTTTTTTTTCATAGAAATATGTGTTTTCACATAGTATTCCATATATATACCACATCTTCTGTTTTTAAGATTTTACTTTATTAGGAGAGAGAGAGCACCAGCAGTGGAAGCAGCAGAGGGAAGGAAAAGCAGGCTCCCCACAGATCAGGAAGCCTGATGCAGAACTTGATCCCAGGACTCCAGGATCATGACCTGAGCTGAAGGCATATGCTTAACTGATTGAGCCACCCAGAGTCCCCAAAATACATGTTTGGTGAAGGAGTAGCTGTTCTCTAACGCTTTAAGTCAGTTACATTTTGGTTCAGATTAATGGTCATATTACAGATGCTTAAAGATTTGGATTAAAATTCTAGTTATAAAACAATTTATTCACTGAATGAAAACAGGGCCAATTTAAAAATAATGGTGGACATTTGAACATATCAAGTTAAAAAGTAATTAAAAATCTATATCTTGGATGTACATTAATCTGTATTTTGGATGTAGATACAGAGATAAGGCAGGGTATATTAAATACATAGAATAAATCATGCATTTATTGTGTGTTTTCTTCCCATTTCTAAGGACCAAAACTAAAATATAAGTGCCATTTCGTAGTAGTACTTATTTTTTTCAGAAAAAAATAAATCAGAATTTCTAATTCACTCTCTTGCCATTTCCCTAATTATTCATCCCTTCTAATATTAGACAATATTTACATTAAAACCGATGAAGAAATTGCATTCAAGATGTCCATGGAGTTGTCTGAGAACTGGAACAGAACTTTCATTTTTAATTAAACCAGATTAGTCTGTGAAAATCATAAGTACTGATAGCTATAATTTTACCAATATTTATGGAATGCATAACAAAATAAATACATAATAGTAGTCCTTTGAAATACTCCCTTAAATGACATTTCTATCAATTCAGTGAATGCTTATTCTTGGCAATTAACTGCAATTATAGTTTTTTTTTTCTTTTAGCAGGGCAATGTGTTTTTAAAGATGAATGAAGATGCTCATCTGTTTTGTTTTCACTTAGGTCTGGAGGGTGAACAGTAAGTTGTGGGCTTACTTAAATCACCTGCTCATACTATTACATGCTTATATGAATCTTATGGTGAGACTTGATTTGCTGAATAGGCTGATTAAACCCCAGTGATATCAATTAACTAGGGAATTTTGAACTTTCCCTTCTTGTCCCACCAACTCCCCACAAAGAAATGCTGTTTCATGTACATCCCTTAAACAAACAAAACAAAACAAAAACAAAAAAATAAAAAAAACAAAAACAAAAATAAAATATTTTTGTTTTTGTTTTTTAGTTCAGAACTAATATCATTAGTTCTGAAATGTTACTTCCATATTCCTGCTTTTCCATGGTTTACCCTATCTTACTTCTTTCATATACTTTTTACTCTTTTAAACCTACTCTAAAATACTAGTGGAGTTTTTTTTTTTTTAATTTCCTGGTGGAATTTAATTTGAGTTCAGAGTTCATGTATAGAGGCATAGAATGGCATGGCATTAAAGCCAAAGTAACACTGAGGTTTCATTACATACTGCTTTATAACCTCAATAAATAGGGCACCTACTGAACATTCTTGGTATGCCTCTTAGGAAACGAAGATAAGCATTCCCAAGGTGATGCATAAGCAATTCCAAACTAGGAATGAGGAAATCTGGCAGATCTGTGTTCTGATTTGGTTCTACTGTTGAAATAACTGATTTTTAGCTAATATCAGAACCATGACATTCTCATCTCTAAATGTGTTTATGGTATGTCTAAAAATGAAAGAAAATCGTTGGGAGCCTGGATGTGATAGGTGTGGGCAAAGGAAACGGGAAATATATATGTTTTACCTATTACGTTTTTAGGTTTTCATTCTGAGGGAAAAAATGCTAACTATGAAGGGATTCAGGAAATACCATCTATTTTGTGCAAAACAAACTCCATGTGGCTGTGGTGTTTTACCGGGGTCTCCGTTTTCTAGAAGGATGTTTTACCCAAACAAAGGAACTGCTGTTGGTAGACAGCCCTCAGCTGTCAGCTCCATTCAGGAACTGCCTCAGTTGCAGAGAAGTACCTCAGGTCCTGCTACTCTCCAGGGTTGACCTCTTTCAGAGACTGATCTGTGAGGGCATAAAGAAGTGTTTTTGTCTCAGATGTATTTGAGAAGACTCTGTAAAGTGATTCTAGCTCCAGGATGTTCTGTAGGGTTGGCAGAAGCTGCTCTTGGGCTCATAGTGTAGAGAGTTTTTTCTCTGTGTGCTCCTGCTTCTTCCCTCTTCTCTCTGTAGGTGTGGAACCCAAGTGCCCTCCTGAGTACAAAACCTAAACTGCTTTTCACAGTTGGATTCCTGGTGACCCCATCTCCAATAATAAAAGTAGATAACTCAATCAGTTTTCTATTCCAAAATTGATTAGCTTTAGGCCTGAGACAAAAACTAGTAAGTAAACTTCACTGAAAAGTTGAATCCTTTGTTTTGTACCAGACCAGTCCATTGTATGCTTTGCCATCAGATGCATCATTATTAAGACACAGATGAAATGATAAAGTGGGATGGTGTGATCTTATAATGTACATGGTTATTACCAGTTATATTTCGTCATTGACCCAGGATTGACCCTTGCCTCCTAAAAGATTTTTTTTACTGGACATTTCTTAGACTGAGAAGTTTTTGTCATCAAGAGACACTGTATATAGAACACACATCACTCTGTATAGGGGCTTATTAACTACCTCACTTTCAGTTCTTTCCCATCCTATCTCTCAAAGCATTCATTTGTTTCATTATGCACCACTATCTTTAAAAATTTTTAAGTAGTAGAAGATCTACATTTTAATTATGTATAATCTACTTTTAAAGTCAGTTGAGAAATTTTCTAGGATGAAACATCTGTAATATCCAAAGGTGTCTGGCCTAGGGCAGAAAGAGTGGGAGTGCACATCTGTATTATTGCCATCATCAGAAAATGAAGTCCTATTGAAAACATGTTCATAATGTGCTCTACGCTCTAGGAAGCAAAAGATTATGTCCTGGAAAACTACTAGGATTCCTTATAGGCAATAAAAGTTTCGTGACAGCCGAGACCTGAGATATTAAGCATATGCTCAGACATCTTAAAAATGTTATTACTGATTAATCTACAGTTATAAATAACTTTCATTGGTCCTGCTTGCCTAAATAAATATGGTAATTTATCGTTTGTGTTATATCATATAAATATGGCCCTCTGCCTTTTGTCTAAAAGTAAAGTTACTCTTTGCTGTCATATAATTTTACAATAATGAATATTAAAGTGATAGGATGAAGAAAGTGTCCAGAAGTAGAAATATCACTGCAAAAAAAAGGAGGTCCCATCTTTAAAGGTTAATCCTAATTGCTAAATATTATATGACATAAAAAGTTAACATATTTTTAAAATCCTATTAAGTAAATTGACACTAAAAGGTTAAATCCAGCTTTCAAGCAGTTGAAATACATTTTCATTATTTAGACAAATCTCAAAGTTAATGTTAAACAAAAGCCTGCCATCAAAAATATGATGAATAGGATAGGGGTAACAGTAAAAACTCATAATGAGAGCAGGAATAAAAATCAAGAACAGAATTATGGAGTTTGTTTCATAAAAAAAAAATTACAGGGCACTGAGTGACTCAGTCACTTATGCTTCCAACTCTTGATTTTGGCTCAGGCCATGTTGAGATCCACTCCTGCATCAGGTTCCACATAGAGTATGGAGCCTGCTTAAGGGTCTCTTGCTCCTTCTTCCTCTGACCCTACCCCCCTCCCTCTCTAAGAAAAAAAAAATAATTTAAATTGTATTTGATTGCATGGCCAATAAACATTGAAAAGACATGTGCCAACTACAAAAGATGGCAGATGTAGGGAGGTTTTCTGAAGATTTTTTTAATAAGAAACATAAATATGAGTAATTGAATTTTTGTTTATTCAAACAAATACAATGCACTTATTTTTTTTAAGATTTTATTTATTTACTTGTCAGAGAAAGAGTGTGCATGCACAAGCAGGGGAAAGGGCAGGCAGGAGGAGAAGCAGAGCCACCCAGGCGTCCCTATAATGCACTTATAAAAGCAAGTGGTAAATTTCTGAATACACTGTCAAAATTGGTGAAGAATCAACATGTGATATGTGTATGTAAAGAAAGCAATACGAAGTGCCTATGTGGGAGAGATTGTCTAGAAGTAATCATGGACAATGTACAGGTACTGAGGTTAAGAGTGCTGCAGTACTGTTTTCTCTGGTCTATACATTGTTTCAGTTTTCAAAGAAATATTGGCTATAATGCTATCATTAAGAAATTAAAAAAAAATTTATTCTTCAAATTTAACTTCTTTTCTTCTAAAGGTATATACTTTGTAATGAAGGTAAAGCCATGTCAAGAGCTGACCCCTCTGAGTGCAAGCCCACATTTAGGTCTGGCCTTAAACTCTGAGGAAAGAATGTACCCACATGTTCTCTAATGAGTGACAAAGGATTCTCAGTAGTGTTTTCATGTGAGGATCAGATTTTTAACTGGCCTTTCTCCAGGAATTTGTTTTCCTGAGCCTTACATCATGAGGACAAACATTTGGAACGCCAGAAAAATGTATTATAAGCCATGTGAAAGAATTCAAGCTTAAAAATGAACATAAAAAGGTTACACGTATGCAAGATGCATAACTGCATGGATAACTTTCTGGGAGCCAGGTTCAGAACATTAATAGACATGTGGTTGAGATCTAATCAGTCTTGCAGCTTTTGCCATGCTCTAGTTGTGAGAGAGAAAGAGAGAGAGAGATAGAGAGAGAAAGAGAGAGAGAGAATGAGAGAGTGTGTGTGTATGTGTCTGCTGCTGCTGAGTCAATTTTGAAAATAAAAGTTTATATGCCTAGTATATTTGATCAAAATCCTATGAGTCATGTTTCAAGAAATGAGTTTGAGAACCAATGAGTTCTTAAATTGGCAATTTCAGCACATGATTTGGTGCAGTAATGTCCATATTAACCTTGCTAGGAAGTCCAAGCATTAGCTATTTAAATACTACAACATATTGTTCATGATATTTCCCAATGTTTTAGTATTCACTATTGGCTATGTTTCCTTTTAAAGTTAATTTTTTTAGGTTCTAGCTTTCCCAATTCAATTTGTTAAGCTTAGCATAACCTTGACACAGTACTGTGAAAAGAAAACAAATAGACCAGACTTATAAAATAGATATACATTTAAACTGCAAATCAATAAGCAAATTTTCAAATAATAACAGCATAACCAATTATGATTTGGAATACAATGATAGCTCAATAGCAGGGAACATACTCGTGTAATTTTTCATGTCAATAGATGATAAAAGACAGACACAGCAGGGAGAGCACAGAATTAGAGGCCAAGCATCAGAGCTTAAGGCCAGAGCCCTGGGGTTGGAAACCTGTTTTTTCCCTGATACTGAATTTTATTTTTTTAACATACTTTGTATTATTTGTTTCAGGGGTACATGTCTAGAATTCATCAGTTTTACACAATTCACATTGTTCAACATAGCACATACCCTCCCCAGTGTCCATCACCCAGCCACCACATCCCTCTTACCCCTATCCCCTCCAGCAACCCTCAGTTTGTTTGCTGAGATTCAGAGTTTCTATGGTTTGTCACCCTCTCTGGTTTCATCTTGTTTCATTTTTCCCTCACCTCCCCTATGATCCACTGTCTTATTTCTCAAATACCTCATATCAGTGAAATCAGATGATAATTGTCTTTCTCTGATTGACTTATTTCACTTAGCATAATACCCCTTAGTTCCATCCACGTCATTGCAAATGGCAAGATTTTGGTTTTTTTTTTGATGGCTGCATAGTATTCCATTGTGTGTGTATGTATGTATGTGTATACCATTTCTTTATCCATTCATCTGTTGATGGACATCTAGGCTCTTTCCATTGTTTGGCTATTCTGGACATGGCTGCTATAAATATTCTGGTGCATGTGCCCTTTCTGATCACTACATTTGTATCTTTAGGGTAAATACCCAGTAGTACAATTGCTGGGTCATAGGGTAACTCTATTTTCGACTTTTTAAGGAACCTCCATGCTGTTTTCCAGAGTGCCTATACGAGCTTGGATTCCCACCAAAGGAGGGTTCCCCTTTCTCCACATTCTCAGCAACACCTGTCATTTGACTGGTTAATTTTAGCCATTCTAACTGGTGTGAGGTGGTATCTCATTGTAGTTTTGATTTGTATTTCCCTGATGCCAAGTAATGTTGAGCACTTTTTCATGTGTCTGTTGGCCGTCAGGATGTCTTCTTGCAGAAATATCTGTTCATGTCCTCTGCCCATTTCTTGATTGGACTATTTGTTCTTTGGATGTTGAGTTTGATAAGCTCTTTATAGATTTTGGGTACTAGCCCTTTATCTGATGTAATTTGCAAATATCTTCTCCCATTCTGTCAGTTGTGTTTTGTTTTGTTTTGTTTTTTTAAATATTTTATTTATTTATTTGTCAGATAGAGAGAGAGTGCAGGAGCAAGAACAGGCAGACAGAGTGGCAGGTAGAGGGAGAAGCAGGCTCACTGCTGAGCAAGGAGCCCGATGTGGGACTCGGTCCCAGGATGCTGGGATCATGACCTGAGCCGAAGGCAGCTGCTTAACCAACTGTGCCACCCAGGCGTCCCAGTTGTGTTTTGGTTTTGTTGACTATTTCTGTTGCTGTGCTTTTTATCTTGATGAAGTCCCAATAGTTCATTTTTGCCCTTGTTTCCCTTGCCTTTATCAATGTTTCTGGGAAGAAGTTGCAGCTGAGGTCGAAGAGGTTGCTGCCTGTGTTCTCCTCAAGAATTTGGATGGATTCCTTTCTCACACTGACTCAAAATGGAGTCTATTTTTGTGTATGGTAAAAGGAAGTGGTCCAGTTTCATTCTTCTGCATGTGGCTGTTCAATTTTCTCAACACCATTTGTTGAAGAGACTGTCTTTTTTCCACTGGACATTCTTTCCTGCTTTGTCAAAGATTAGTTGACCAGAGTTGAGAGTTCATTTCTGGGCTCTCTGTTCTGTTCCATTGATGTATGTGTCTGGTTTTGTGCCAGTACCATAATGTCTTGATGATTACAGTGTTGTAATAGAGCTTGATGTCTGGAATGGTGTTACCATCAACTTTGGTTTTCTTTTTCAACATTCCTCTGGCTATATGGGGTCTTTTTTGGTTCCATATAAATTTTAGGGCTTTTGTTCCATTTTTTTGAAAAGAGTTGATGGTATTTTTATAGGGATAGCATTAACTGTGTGTATTACTCTAGGTAGCATAGAAGTTTTCACAATATTTGTTCTTCCAATCCATGAGCATGGAATGATTTTCTTTGTATCTTCCTCATTTCCTTTCCTGAGTACACCATCATTTTCTGAGTACAGATTCTTTGTCTCTTTGGTTAGATTTATTCCTAGGTATCTTATGGTTTTGGGTTCAGTTGTAAATGGGATGGACTCCTTAATTTCTCTTTCTTCTGTCTTGTTGGTGGTAAATAGAAATGCAACTGATTTCTGTGCATTGATTTTATATCCTGACACTTTACTGAATTCCTGTATGAGTTCTAGCAGTTTTGGAGAGGAGTCTTTGGGTTTTCCACATAAAGTATCATATCATCTGCAAAAAGTGAGAGTTTGACTTCTTTGCTAATTAGGGCACCTTTTATTTCTTCTTGTCTGATTGCTGAGGCTAGGACTTGTAGTATTATGTTGAATAGCAGTGGTGATAGTGGACAGCCCTGGCATGTTCCTAACCTTAGGAAAAAAGCTCTCAGTTTTTTGCCCTTGAGAATGATATTCACTGTGGGTTTTTCCATAGATGGCTTTGATGATATTGAGGTATGACCATCTATTCCAACACTTTAAAGAGTTTTGATCAAGAAAAGGATGCTGTATGGGGTGCCTGGGTGGCTCAGCTGGTTAAAGCCTCTGCCTTCGGCACAGGCCATGATCTCAGGGTCCTGGGATTGAGCCCCGCATCAGGCTCTCTGCTCAGGAGGGAGCCTGCTTCCCCTTCTCTCTCTCTGCCTGCCTCTCTGCCTACTTGTGATCTCTCTCTGTCAAATAAATAAATAAAATATTTAAAAAAAAAGAAAAGGATGCTGTACTTTGTCAAATGCTTTTTCAGCATCTATTGAGAGTATCATATGGTTCTTGTTCTTTCTTTTATTAATGTATTGCATCACATTGATTGATTTGCAGATGTTGAACCACCCTTGAGCCCAGGAATAAATCCCACTTGGTTGTAGTGAATAATCCTTTTAGTGTACTATTGGATCCTATTGGCTAGTATTTTGGTGAGAATTTTTACATACATGTTCATCAGGGATTTTGGTCTATAAATCTCCGTTTTAATGGGGTCATTGGTTTTGGGATCAAGGTAATGCTGGCCTCATAAAATGAGTTTGGATGTTTCCCTTCCACTTTTTTTTTTTTTTCTGAATAGTTTCAGGAAAAAAGTGTTAATTCTTTTTTAAATATTTAGTAGAGTTCCCCCTGGGAAACCATCTGGCCCTAGGCTCTAGTTTGTTGGGAGATTTTTGATGATTGCTTCAATTTCCTTATTGGTTTTGGTCTGTTCAGGTTTTCTATTTCTTCCTGGTTCAGTTGTGGTAGTTTATATGTCTCTAGGAATGCATCCGTTTCTTCCAGATTGTCAACTTTGTTGGCATATAGTTGTTCCTAATATGTTTTATAGTAGTTTGTATTTCTTTGTTATTCATTGTGATCTCTCCTCTTTCATTATTTTATTAATTTGGGTCCTTTTGTTTTTCTTTTTGATAAGTCTCACCAGGGGTTTATCAATCTTATTAGTTTGTTCAAAGGACAGCTCCTAGTTTTGTTGTTCTGGTCTACTAGTCTTTTGATTTCTATTTCATTGATTTCTGCTCTGATCTTTATGATTTCTCTTCTCCTGCTGGGTTTAGGCTTTCTTTGCTGTTCTTTCTCCAGCTCCTTTATGTGTGGGGATGGTTGTGCATTTGAGACCTCTCTTGTTTCTTGAGAAAGGCTTGTATTGCTATATACTTTCTTCTCAGTACTGCCTTTGCTGTGTCCCACAGATTTCAAACAGTTTTGTTTTCATTTTCATTTGTTCCTATGAATTTTTTCAGTTCTTTTTTTTAATTTCCCGGTTGACCCATTCGTTCTTTAGTAGGATGCTCTTTAGTCTCCATGTATTTGAGTTATTTCCAACTTTCCTCTTGAGATTGAGTTCTAATGTCAAAGTATTTTGATCTAAAAATATGCAGAGAATGATCCCAGTCTTTTGGCACTGGTTGAGACCTTATTTGTGACCCAGGATGTGATCTATTCTGGAGAATGTTTCATGTGCACTAGAGAAGAATGTGTATTCTGTTGCATTGGGATGGAATGTTCTGAATATTTCTGTGATATCCATCTGGTCCAGTGTTTCATTTAAAGCCTTTATTTCCTTGTTGATCTTTTGCTAAGATGATTTGTCCCTTTCAGTGAGTGGGGTGTTAAATTCCCCTACAATTATTATTGTTTGTGTATTTCTTTGATTTTATTACTAATTGGCTTATATATAATTGCCTACTCCCATGTTAGGTGCATAGATATTTAAAATTGTTAGATCTTCTTGTTGGACAGACCCTTTAATTATGGTATAGTGTCCTCTTCATCTCTTATTATAGTCTTTGGATTAAAATCTAATTTATCTGATATAAGGTTTACCACCCCAGCTTTCTTTTGATGTCCATTAGCATGGTAAATTGTTTTCCATCCCCTCACTTTAAATCTAGGTGTCTTTGGGTCTAAAGTGAGTCTCTTGCAGACAGCCTACTAATGGGTCTTGTTTTTTTTGCCCAGTCAAATATACTTTATCTTTTGATTGGGGCATTTAGCTCATTTACATTCAGGGTAACTATCGAAAGATATGAGTTTAGCACCATTGTATTACCTGTAAGGTGACTATTACTATATATTGTCTCTGTTCCTTTCTGGTCTATGTTGCTTTTAGGGTCTCTCTTTGCTTAGAGGACCCCTTTCAATATTTCCTGTAGGGTTGTTTTGGTGTTTGCAGATTCTTTTATTTTTTCTTTGTCCTGGAAGCTTTTTATCTCTTTTCTTTTCAGTGACAGCCTAGCTGGGTATAGTATTCTTGGCTGGATATTTTTCTTGTTTCATGTTCTGAATATATCATGCCAGTCCTTTCTGGCCTGCCAGGTCTCTGTTGATAGTTCTGCAAATCTAATATTTCTACCATTGTAGATTACAGACCTCATGTCCTTAGCTGCTTTCAGGATTTTCTCTTTGTCTCTGAAACTTGTAAGTTTTACTATTAAATGAAAGGATGTGGACCTTTTTTTTTATTGATTTTCAGGGGGTTCTCTGTGCTTCTTGGATTTTGATGCCTGATTCCTTCCCCAAATTAGGAAAGTTCTCTGATACAATTTGTTCCAGTATACCTTCTGACCCCCTCTCTCTTTCTTCTTCTGGGATCCCAGTTATTCTAATATTGTTTTATCTTATGGCATCTCTTATCTCTCAGTTTCTCCCCTTGTGGTCCAGTAATTGTTTATCTCACTTTTTCTCTGCTGCTTTATTCTCCATCATTTGATCTTCTATATGACTAATTCTCTCTTCTGCCTTACTTATCCTAACAGTTAGAGCTCCCATTTTTGATTGCACCTCATTAATAGCCTTTTTTATTTTGACTTGGTTAGATTTTAGCTATTTTATTTTTCCAGAAAGGTTTTTATTTCTCCAGAAAGGGATTCTCTAGTATCTTTTATGCTTTCTTTAACCTATCCAGCATCTTTATAATCATCATTCTGAACTCTAGTTCTGACATCTTACTAATGTCCATAGGGATTATGTCCCTAGCTGACAGTACTGCCTCTTGTTCTTTTTTTCTGAGGTAAGTTTTCCACCTTGTCATTTTCTTTCAGATAAGAATAGATGAATGAGAGAACAAAATGCTACAAGAGTAACACTGACCACAGAAAATGTACACTAACAAAATCAGAAGAGACTGAAGACTGGGGGGAGAAGAAAGGAAAAACAAATATGACTGGACTGGTGAATAGAGCAGAGCTACACACTTGATTATGGGTTTATTTTGTTCTGTTAGAAGAAATTGCCTCCCCAAATTTTAATGAAAGGAAAACTTATATATAAACATACAAAAATAAGGGTAAACACAATTGTAGTGATGGAATATGACTGTAAATATGAAAATTGAAACAGATTTTTAAAAATGGAATTGATAAGAATTTGGTTAAAAAAAAAGAGTAGAGAATTTGATCAGGCTGGAGACTAGAACAAAGCCATACACTAGAATTAGGGTATATTTTGGTCTGTTAGAAGAAACTGTATGCCAAAATTTTAAAGAAAGAAAAACTTCTATCTATATAAAAAATAAAGTTAAATACAATAAAGAGTTAGAATATGACTATAACGATGAAAATTAAAAAAAAAGATTTTTAAAAAGGTACCATAAGATAAAATAGTTTAAAATAGGAAAGAGGAAAAATTAAAAAAATAAAATAAGAAAAAAATAAAATTTTAAATATTTAACTTTGAAAAACTAAAGAATCATGGGGAAAAAACCATGAATTCTATATGCTGTATTTCCATAGCTCTGGAGTTTTGCATTTTTCATTGATTGGTAAACTTGGTTTTGGCTGGATATTGTTGTTGATCTTCTGGGGGCAGGGCCTGTTGTTGTGATTCTTTTTTTTTTTTTTTCAAGATTATTTATTTGACAGGCAAAGATCACAAGTAGGCAGAGAGGCAGGCAGAGAGAGAGAGAGGTGGAAGCAGGCTCCCTGCTGAGTAGAGAGCCCAATGCGGGGATCGATCCCAGGACCCTGAGATCATAACCTGAGCCAAAGGCAGAGGCTTTAACCCACTGAGCCACCCAGGCACCCCCCCCACTTTTTTAAGATTTTATTAGTTGCTCTGATTCTTAAATGTCATTGCCCAATGTGGAATTGCATCACCCTTGCTAGTGGCCAGGATAAGCAATCTGCTTGGGTTTTTTCTTGGTACTTTTTGTTCCCTAAATGCTTTCTGTACTGCTTTGGAGGAAGAGAATGAAGATGGCAACCTCCCAAACTGACTGGTAGGAGCTGAGAGCTCTGGCCCCCATTCCTCAGTGCACCCTCAGAGAAAAGCAGTCAGTCCTTCCTGTCTCCTTGGTCTCTGTCCTCGCTCTGAGCTCACACAGCCTGTGACCAAGCATTTCTATCTCTGGCACACAGTCCCAGTTGGAGTCTCCACACCCAGCAGATTCCTGAAGCATATTCCTATGCCACTCCCGCTGGAGGAAGAAGGAGGGGTTCTCTCTGGATCTGCCATTTGTGGGGTCCCAGCTTGAAGAACAGCGGTCCAACTGTGCCAGAGATCACAGTTTATGGCAACCATGAGTTGAGAGCCCACTTCTTGGCTCTGTCTCTGCTGCTGGCTTCTCCACTCTGATACCTGGGAACTCTGCCACACTCAGACACCCCTGGTCTTTTAGGGACCCCAGAGGTCCTGAAACCACACTGTCCCCGTGAGTGTTTTACCTCGCACTTAGCCTTTGGAGTAATGTCCCTCAGTGGAGCCAACCTTTAAAAGTTCCAACTTTGTGCTCCACAGCTCTATCCCTTGCCGGGAGCTGCCCCTCCCCCACAGTCTCTCTTCCTGTATATCACCTCAGATTTACTTCTTTGCATGTCTTACCTTCCAGAAAATGGTTGCTTTACTCTTCATAGAATTGCTACTCTTCTTGTCTTAGATTTCCTGTTGAGACTGTAGGTACTTAGAATGGTTTAACTATCTAGCTGAACTCCTGGGACCAGATGAAATTTAGGACTTCTATTCCTCTGCTATCTTGCTTCTCCCTCAATGCTGACTTTTATCAAGCAATCCGACTTCTGTGGGTTTCAGTTTTCTCACATGGAAGCTGCTGGATCCCCACCTGCTTGCCCCATAGGCAAGTGCTCAACCACACAGAAACTCCAGATTTCTTCCTCAGAAGTCAGATGTTTCCACAGTGATCAGGGGATACCTGGCAGGTAGGAGTAGTTACACTGTAGCGCCTGGGTGCCTATTAAGCTTAATACTTTTATTTATTAATCATGTTTTACAAGTCACTACTGGGTAAAGAAAATGTAGAGCATTGGAATTATATGTTAAGAGTAATTTATGATTGTAGGGGTTTATAAACATTTTAGGAAAATCTTATTTCTTGTCCTCAGATCTAAAAGATTAATATGTACTGTGAATTTGGAAATTATCAACACACAGGAACTCACAGAAATTGTGTGGTGGATAGAGAAAGCAAGGTTGTAATTGTCAGACCTTGTGATAACACTTTATACATATACCAGGTAGCCTATGACTTGTGCTTTCGGTAAATACTGTTTCAGTCTTTGATACATAAAACTGTTATATTAAACCATTGGTTTTAAAAGATGAAATTTGATGCATGAGTTCTGATATTTACTTTTTTCTGGTTCTTGAACTTGCAGAGTTAGGGATATTTTGTGAGTAGGCTGAATTATGGTAGTGTAGGGATGGTCAGGTATTTTGATTCAAACATCTATATGCCCTCTAAGCTCACCCTTGTTGTTCAAGTTGTCTTAAAATAACATGGGGGAGTTTAAAATTAGTACTCCTGGTTTAGGCTGAGTGCTGGGGAGAGCAGATAATAAGTTATAATTTTTAGGAGCAAAAAATATTTCCGCAGTGGCCTACAGTGGTTCAGTAAACCTGACAAAAGACTAGTTTTGGGAATGTGTGAGTCTGTGGTAGTAAAACAGAGAAATTTGTAACATGAGGTATAGGCTTAGCCTTAAAAATAGTTGGAAAATGAAGTTTACCTCTCTACCATGTTAGATTTCCTTTTAAGTTTCAGAAATTTATATATTAGAAATAGTTATTTTTGACAATTTATAAAGGAAATCAAAACAGTTTGTGTGTAGCTGCAAAGTGTCACCTCCTCATTCTGTACTATTTCAGTATGTGGCCTGTGTTGTCCAGATAAAGGCAATGTACTAATCACAGGGTAAAATTTAGGGTTTATTATGCAGAACAAATTATCCTGTTCCCACTACCTAAAATATCCTGTGTCTTTTGTCCTCTTCCTTGTTAGCATAGTTTCAGTGTTCTATGTATGTTTTGGGGATCCACACAATGTGTTGATTAAGTTAAGTCTGATTTCCCTCATTCACTGATTCTTCTCCTTCAACAAGAAATGAAAACCATCCATTTAAACTGTATATTTGGAATAACATCCCTTCTACTGCTGTTAGCATATTCCTGGTTAAAGTTCTGAGTATAATTGTGTTTACCACAATTACTATTTCTGTTAGTAAAAATTGGGTAATTTTTTCATGGTTCATCCTACAGATGGCTGTTAACTTTGTCTAAACCTTTACCTATATCTCTTTAGGAAATAATTTGCCTGAAATAAGCATTTAAAGATTATGGTTATTCCCTCTCATGACATTATTCATAATAGGTAACACAGAGCAGCAACCCCTCTGGGTGTTGAAAGATGAATGAATGAGCAAAACATTGTGAGGGCATATTTACATTTGCAGTGGAATATTATTCGGCCCTAAAAAGGAAGGAAATTCTGACACATGTTACAACATGGTTTAACTTTGAGGACCTTGTGGGGTGAAATAAGCCAGTTACAAAGATCAATACTATATTGTACTTCAGTGATGAACCTTGAGTAGTCAGAGTCCTAGAGAGGAAGTCAAATGGTGATGTTGGGGGGGCCTGGGAGGGGAGGGAATGGAGAACTCTTTAATGGGTATGGAGTTTCGGTTTTGCAAAATGAAAAGAGTTGTGGTGATGGCTCCACAGTATGAATGGACTTTATACCTGTGAACTGCACACTCATAAGTGGCTAAGAGAATAAACCTTAGGTAGGTTTAACCACAACAAAAAGTCTGAAAATTATGATTGTAATACAGGGAAGCATTAATTTTTCACCTCTCTAAAATTTTGCCCTTAAAAAAAAAAAAAAAGAAACAGGAGTTCTTGAACTCAATGCTTTTTGAAGTAGCCATCTATTTTCTGGTGCTAATTGTCCAGACTTGAAAACAGCACAAATCTATCATGCGGTGATGAGGCCATGTGAAAACTTGTCATAGCACCATAAAGATCTGTTTAACACTCGGAGACTAAGAAGTGCCTCTTCTTGATGGTAGTGTACACTTCTCATTTATGTGATAATGTGAATGTTTAGAAAGCGCAGAAGTAGGTCTCCTCTGAATTTGAGCTGTACATGGGGGAGCTTCATTTGATTTGTTGAACTCGGATTTATCCTTGGAGGCAGTACAGCAGCTTTTGTAGGTACAAAATGATCTTTGTATTGAAATGTGTGCCTGGAACACACTCCCATCTGTTTTCTGTAGTTTACACAAAGCATTAGTTCATTTCCAGGGGTTCAAAACTTCTAATTTGAAAGGTTAAATTCACACATAGAGAAGCCCAGTGTGACTAGATTCTCTATTTTAGAAGCCAGGTGTCCCTTCTCACTGTGAACGGGACTCATTTCCATGCATTGTCTGGCTGCAGAGCCATTACTCTGGTACTTACTTTCTCCATAAACTTGTTCCCATCCTTGTCCTGATGTGATAGCACAAAGAAATGAGCAAGTCCCAGGACTGAGAATGCAGACATCTGGAGCTGATGATAAGGAAGCTCCTTGAACCTAGGAGTTGAGTGTATCTTTCTTTTTTTCCGCTCCCTTTACACTTTCTAGCCTTCCTCAAATCTTCAGTATTAAAAATGACTTGTTATTTGGGGAACTGTCTGTGAGTCTGCTTCCTAGCTATAGGTTGGGTAATTACACTTCCCAAATGTTCTGGGATAATTTCCATGTTAACTGTTCATTTCCCCTGTCAGACCATCCATCTAGAAGTGGGGTTTGGAAAATAGGTTTCCTGTAGCCCAATAGCTCCTTTGAAGCTTTATTTTTATAAAGTCAGATCTTCACATATCTGAAAGCTTGCTGCTTGTGTTTCTTTACAGCTAAGTATTAGTATAAATGTTTTATTATATTTTTTGTGTGTTTGTTACTTAAAAAAAAAAAAAACAACTTTAGAGTAAAAGCTTTCTAGAGTCAAGGAAGCTATATCTCACTTTTCAGGAAATTTCCTGAGCTGCCTCAGTCAGGTAATAGTGGCTTAAAAAATACTCAATAATTGTAATTCACTATAGACAATTGTTTTCATGCTACCTCACCCCAAATTTAAGTAAATTATACAGGGGTAAAGCTCCATCAGCGAGTTGTGACTCATGGCTTCTCACATTGAAGATGAATTGTTAGCCATGGTCATGTATGCTTGGAATATATTGCCAAAAAAGTTTTGAACCTCTTCAGGAGAAAAGCAAATAAAATTTTCTTAAACTGATGAAAGCAAAATTAAGTGTATGAACTCTAAGTAATTGAGTGAGAATTTCATACTGAGTTATTAGGAGATAACATGGTATACACCTAGATTTTGAAAATAGTCAAGTGAAAATGCAAAACAGTTAAACTAGGCTGGGTTTTTCCCACTGAGGAAAATGTAATTTATGTACACTTAGTATAAGCTTTGTCACAGAATAGGAAGTAGAGGAAAGGACTGAGGTAGCAATACTGCCTTGGTCATAGGCTGTTAAGAGTTATTTTGTTTTAGGGAGGATTAACTATAAAAGTCTGAATTATGTTGTAGCAGTCCTATGAAATCATAAAGTTGGAAATGTTATATTTATATTAATCTTGCAATTTTTTGCAAGACCACTTTTTTTAAAAAGTTCATTATTAAAAAGTTATTATTTCGTTTTAAGGAAGCATGGAAGTTAGGAAGTGGCCATAACATCAAAAAAAAGAAGAAATGGACTGAATTTATTATTATCTCTTCATGGTTGTAACTTTTATTCCCAGTATCCTGATATGTCATCATTTTCTGCCTTGAACTGACTCTCTATTTATTATGCCAGTCCCTCTGGGACCCTTTCACTCTACAAACTAATGCTCTTGGTAAACTCATGACAGTTCTCTCATATTCTTATTAAATTCCCTGTTCTCGATTTCCCTTTCTTACTTAGAAATTCCATTAGTGAATATATATCTGCTATTTTCCATCTATCTTGTGATGTTACAACCTGAGTGGCATCTTCATATTTACTTCTGAACCTTTCTACTGGTTTTATTTTTCTCACTTTTGCTATCATATATGTAATGTCCAACAAGAATTTTAGCTTGCTCAACGTGACTTTTTATAGTTTTAGGTTCTTTTTCTGTTATACAACATTTTTTTATCTCCCTACTTATAAATAATTTTAAGGCATTCTTCAAATTGACATTGTCTTTTCTACTATAAGTAGAAAAGTATACTGCAGGTATCTGGCTATTTGTCTGACTTGAGAATTGATCATTCTTTCAAGGTGAGACTCTCGAATTTCTGGTTTCTTTTGACTGTCAATTTAGGCCTAAGACACAGAGGAGGACATGTTAATTAGCATCTCCATATATCTGGGGTATCATCTATAGGCCAGCTTTACTGTAGAGTTATTGGGTGTAGCTACTTCCCCAGGAGGCCCCCAAATATCTATATGCTGAGATCTTTTCCTTTAGGACATCCGTTGACCCAGGGGGGAACCTTATGGTTTCCTGCTAGAGGGTAGGGGGTATGGATATATGTCTCCATACTAGAGTTCTGGGCATCAGCTGGGAAAGGAGACTGGTAGTTTAGCCATTCAGTATCATTTATACCATTGTCCTATTTTCAGTTCATTACTTCTGTCTTCTTCTCAAGTATGCTCAGTTCCCTGCCTCTAGATCCTCTTTGGGTCAGCATTTCTGGAGATGTAACCTCCTTTTTTTGATGGGGTGAAGTTGGAAAAAGGATCTGAGGCTGAGGTGATCCTAATACACATTAGAAACTCTCATCTTCTTAACCCCATCCATTCATGTTCCTAGTTTCAAAGATTCAAGTTTCCACAAAATCTGGAGAATTCTTTACTCCAGATTAGTTTGATTCTTACTGTCTTCTTAGTTTCTCATGCTCTCTCCCCTGTCAGATGAGAATCACTTATTATTTTTCTATTTTCCCTTGGTAATTCTATTAAATAGCTTTTTTTAGATCCCAAGATTTTGTGCTATTTTATTATGTTTTGTATTTTTCTCTTCTCTGTCTTCATGTCCTTTGGAATATTTGTCGTGTTTTTTTTTTTCTTTCTTCAAATGCAGTTAGACCAGTAGTAAAGGTGTCATGCATGTAAGTTTGATGAGATGTTTTTAAAATAAAACAGAGGTTGTAGTATTTTCATACTCTAAATTGTGGAGTCACATGTAATACGCAGATGCTTGTTTTCTTACTTTGTGTTTTGAAAAATTATGTAATGGGGGAAGTAGAAACTTCTTGCTGTTTTCTCATAGTTTCTCATACTGCATACCTGTCCTGTGATACTCCATTCAGGTGAATTTGTAAATATCTCTTCATTCTCTTAATTACTGCATTTCTTTTTTATTCTCTAAAAGGCAGTGGTATAGAAAAATTCAAAAAATGGGTAATCTGAACACAGTTCACATTTAACTGTGGTTTGGTTATGTGACATTTGACAAGCGTTATGGGTTTGTATGGTGTGAAAATTCACAAACATAAATAAACATGGTACTAGCTTTCTGTAATGCATTTCTTTGTCCATTTTTTCCATGCAGTGTTGTTTTATTTCAGGAGGCAAAATTATGCCTAGAGACTGAATTTGTCTTTGTTAGCAATTTGTTCAATACCAGTTCACTATGGGAATTTCACAAGGTAAAGAGCATAAGGAATGATGTCTCTCAAGAAGCCAATAAAGAAATAACATACTCCAAATCAATGATGAATGATGACATTACTGTCATAGGCAGGGCAGAGTGAAAGGAATAAAGTCCAAATTTTAACTGAGGTTTATTTTTATATGAGTTGGTAGTTGGGAGAGATGGCTTAGCCAAAGTCAAGAGCTGACGTCCAGCTTCTGGGGCAAAAGTCAAAATCCCCTGTTGCTGGACATGTTACTGGGGAATGATGGACTGATACTGATGGGCAAGATGATCATCTTCTGTGGCACTGCTTGGCTTTCAACACTGTAGCTAAAAGAGCTGTTTTATCCATGGCGAGAGCTAATTGCCCCAAAGTATTTGGAGAGCTAGTTAGGTCATCAGTCACCACACCCACGCCAAACACCCTCAGACAGAACCCACAAACTCAGTATTTATAGTGTAAATGTCCCCTTGACATTTACCGCTTCCTATGTTTTTGATAAGCTCCCAGTGGGGCTCCTCAGCAGCTGAGGTACTGAGTTCTTAACTGATGAGATGATGGCATCCTGACACAAGTTAATTCATTCTTACATCAAAACAACTTTTTACTCTTAAAAACAGTTTCATCTCTGTCATGAAAAAGTGGATTCAAAATAATATTAAACCAGTATACAGCAAGAGTTCTCAAGTCTTTTATCCTTGGGGGACATCCTGCATTCAATACACGAATTAAAGGATGCCACCCATAGGGTTCCTAGCCCTATGATTGCAGGAGGTCTCTTTCTATCTCTGATAAACTTACTCACCCCTAGTAATTCTAAGATGTACTCAGAGTTCAAATGAATCCATCTTGCTTGTGGCTTGTCACATCTTTTTCCAGTCTGCTGTTCTCCAGGCTTCGCTATTGGCCATATTTTTCCTTCTTGTAACTGTATCTCTAGGTTGATGTATTTTGTCCCTGAAACACTTTCCTTTTAGCATGGACACAGGCTCTCCTTTTCCCCCATGTTACAGCTAACATCAGGTTGTATTGTTTGCTGGAGATTTGAGAACAACTGAAAGTAACAGTGGCACAGGGTAAGAACATGTAGTGTGAGATAGGACAGTTATGCTGCTAAGGTCATTTGCATACACCATCACCAGGGGCCCTCCTTTCAGCCTTCAGTTCAGTACCCTGTGGCTCATGGCTCCTCTCCCCTTTCCTATTTGGAGTTCCTCTTGGCTTTTTGCAAATACAAAGACAAAAAGAAGAGTTTCCTCTGGCTTCAACCAATGGAAAGAAAGGATTCAGTTCACAATTTTTTACCAGTGTACATAATACCTCCTTTGGAAGTATTCCTTACTAGATTACTTGGCCAATATCAAGTGGCATTCCTTTGTTGGTATATAGAAATTTAACTCAAACATCTGATTGACCCAGAGTTATCAAGACATTAACTGCCAAAGCAAGGAAGGCATCTTTCCAAAGACAGATTTTGGTATCTGTCCTTCAGCACTAAATTGAAAGTCACAAATAGCAGGAAGCTCTTTAAATAACACTTTGTCCTTGATGCATATCAGATAGACCCGCCACTTAATAATCTTCATTCCCTTCTTATAAGTCGCTTTCATATTGTTTTCATAATGACTTGCCAGGTACTTTTCAGAGCATTTTACCAATATTATCTTAGGTAACTCCTCACATATGGTGGAAATACGGTTTTTCTTCTTGATTTGCAGGCACATAGTTGTGGCACAGAGCACATGAATCATTTATCTAAGTTCTCCCAGCTATTAAGTTACAGAGCCTGGATTCAAAGTTAGGCAGTCAAAGCCAGTGCTCTTAACTATGTTGGGGAGTAAAAATTTCCCCTTCAAGTGTTCTTCTAGCTGGACTATGAATCAAATTGACATGAGGCAGATTAGCATGAAGAAATCAAATTTAATAGAATACAGGTGGGAAGTCAACACAGATACAAAAATTCCAAAGACAGCAACGTGAGGTCTATATGTCATCCTGAACTAAGGAGAAAGGTGTAGGGAACTGGGACTTGAGAGGAAACAATTTACTTCACAGGGAAAAAAGAGGAGCAGATGTTAGGTAATTGAATATTTGCCCTGCCATCCAGATGAGCCACTCAGATAAAATTTATCTCTGTTAATAAGCCTTATTCTGGAAAAGATCCCCAATTTAGATTCTTCTCTGTATTTAAGGGAGGAGCAAAAGTTTCTCTTGGGCCCCTAGGGTCTGGATTGTCTTCAACTCAGAATAATCTTCATGCCAGAGTGGCCCATCTTGGGACTGCTTGCCTTCAGCCCTACAACTACTTAGGAATATTTTTTTCTCCTTGTTTTAGCATATCCCAGTTGCTAGTTGAATATGTTTCAGCTGACCTATTGGTGGACAAGAAATGTAAATCCAAAGATGCTAGTTAAAGACTAGATCATTAATACCTCATGAATCAAGTGTCTCAAGTTTCCTGGAGGTCATTGGAAGATAAAAAGAACTTCCCCAAGACAAAGACTAAAGGTTTCTGTAGTTTGGGCCACTGCAATGGCTCTTATGGTGTTTCTTCCCTTTTCACCTTCTGTGTCATAATACATGGACAGCTAAATCTGTGGTGGGAAGAAGTAGAAATTGGAATGGAATTTTAAAGTGCTCCAGGGAAAAATTTTTTGTCATTGTTTAATTGTTTTGAACTTTGCAAGTCCTAGGAAAGTAATTCTACTGTGTTGTATCTTTTCTTTGTGACTGATTGACTAGAGGTCTATAAAATAACCAACGTTCTGTGTCATGTTTGAAATTTTCCTAGGGATCCCCAAATTGCATTGTTAAAAGAGGTACTGGTAGTATGCATGAAAAGTGTAAGCCTCTTTGAATCAGACATTGGAATGTATGTATGATCATTGAATAACTGTGGTTCAGAACCAGAGAAAGTTTTAGGTAAAATTAAGAAAATGTGCAGAAAAAAACTAGGGGTGAGGTGCTTACATATTCAGGCCACCCTGTTAAAGAATAACTGTTTACCTTTGGCTTGTATGTTGATCTTGGTATATGAGTCATTAATGTGGGGAACTCATTCTGCTCTTTTCTTAAGAAGTTGCTTCATAGAGGCACCTGAGTGGCTCAGTGGTTAAAGCCTCTGCCTTCAAAAAAAAAAAAAAAAAAGCGCCTCTGCCTTCAGCTCAGGTCATAGTCCCAGGGTCCTGGGATGGAGCCCCGCATCGGGCTCTCTGCTCAGTGGGGAGCCTGCTTCCCCTCCTCTCTTTGCCTGCCTCTCTGCCTGCTTGTGATCTGTCTCTGTCAAATGAATAAATAAACTCTTAAAAAAAAGTTGCTTCATAAATTACTCAACATATTTATCGAAATATATGTAGCTTAAAATTAGATTTAATTTTCTCAAGAATTTCATGTATAACTCTGCCATACATTTTATAGAACTAAAATATGCACTGTTAAAGCAGACATGAAGGATCTCTAATGTAACTCTCGATGGTTAATGCCACTCTGTCCTTCTGTCATTGTCCAGTAATATTGGTAGATAACAAAAGGATAGACCCACATTAGCTATCGTTGAGCTCTTCTGTAGATAATAACACCATGTCATGAGTATTATTTTTTAAAAATATTTTATTTATTTATTTGAGAGAGAGAGAGAGACAGAGTAAGAGAGCATGAGAGGGGAGGTCAGAGGGAGAAGCAGACTCCCCATGGAGCTGGGAGCCTGACGCAGGACTTGATCCCAGGACTCTGGGATCATGACCTGAGCAGAAGGCAGTCGCTTAACCAACTGAGCCACCCAAGCGCCCCTGTCATGAGTATTATTAATACTTTTCTAAAACAATATATAGAGTAGATCACCTCTGTCATATTGCCATTAAAATATGTGCAAATATGGGGCGCCTGGGTGGCTCAGTGGGTTAAGCCGCTGCCTTCAGCTCAGGTCATGATCTCAGGGTCCTGGGATCGAGTCCCGCATCGGGCTCTCTGCTCAGCAGGTAGCCTGCTTCCCTCTCTCTCTCTCTGCCTGCCTCTCTGCCTACTTGTGATCTCTCTGTCAAATAAATAAAATCTTTAAAAAAATGTGCAAATATAACATAGCGACAAGTCCAGTTACAGTTAGTTATTCAAACTCTACTAGATCTAAAACATTAGCCTCTGTCTATTTTACTTATTTTCTCCTTCACTTGATTAGGTTTTCTATGTTTCTATCTTGTTCTTTTTTTAAGATTTTATTTATTCTTTTAGGAGAGATAGAGAAAGAGGCAGAAGGAGAGGCAGACTCCCTACTGAGCAGGGAGCCTGATGGAGGGCTCAAGCCCAGGACCTCAGGATCAAGACCTAAGCTGAAGGCAGACACTTAACCAACTAAGCCACCCAGGATCCTATTTCATTCTTTTTTAATGCTGAGAAAATTATAAAGATTTTATTGGCATTGTTCAATGACCTGTGAATCAGGCAGCATCCTATCTAGCAGATAAAAGGAGCTCTGAAGAGCTTTACAAAATGAAAGGGTTTTTTGTTTGTTTGTTTTTGGAAGAAGGGGGTAAGAAAAGGAAGTTTCTAACAAAGAGTGGGTTGTTTCAGTCAAGGCTACCTTCCTATGTGGAATGGAAAGGGGTCTGTTTTGTGGATTACCTCATTAGTGCTGACCAAGTAATTCCAGATTGACTGTTTTTAGGTTACATTCCTGGGAGAGGCTGGGACTACAATTAAGTTATTTAATAAATCTTTTTCTGCTAATAGGAGCTTAGCCCACATGACTCCATATTGGGCCTGCTGTTTCTTTAACATTCTATTTACTTAAGACTTTTTTTCTGAGCATGTTGTGTCTTTTCCTTTTATATCATAATTAAAATACTTGCCTACTTTGCACTCTTACTGTGTCCTTACATTAAGGAACTAGCATTAACTTGTAGAACAGGCATGGACATGGAGTTCCAATGTATTTCCCTAAAGTTGGCAATTTATGTAAATACATAAATTTGGTTATGAGAACCAAAGGAGTCTCATAAGTAATTTTCTCCAGCAAGGAGATAAATGAAGGGCTGATGGAGGACATTGTGTTACTTCCCTGATATTGAGTAAAGCTAAAGTCTATTTTAATGCAATAAATTGAGTTCACAAAACCACAATATTTGATCTTAGAAGCAACTACTCTATCATCTTGATGCTTTTCCTGTCTTTTTTGCAGCTTCTAGAATTATTCTTCCCACTTAAAAAACTATTTAAATCTTTCTTTCTTTCTTTCTTTTCTTTCTCTCTCTCTCTTTCTCTTTCTCTCTCTCTCTCTCTCTCTCACACACACACACACACACACACACACACAAATGATCAGAACATTCTTGTATAGCAGACTTATTATTCCTTCATATTTCCAATGTTGGAACCTCATATTTGTGTCTCTGATATTGTGTAATTATGGTTAGAGATTTATTCACAATCTGCTCATGGTAGTCTCTCTATATACATTTGAATTCTGAGTCAGAATTCTCTGCATGGGCTAGCTGATGCAAATAGTACTTATCTGTAGTCGTAAGAGTTGCCTGGTCACCTCCTTTCCATTCCCAAGAAAGTAAACTCAAATGTCTGGTCTCCAGTGTAATGTTTAAAATGACTTTTTAAAATCAGTGTTCAATGGGAAAAGCTAAATGGCTTGTTGAGGAGAAGTGAAAGTATACTGAGCTAACTCAGTCACATCCTGTTTCATATCTTTTTGTTGTGTGTATATATATCATTAGATTAGAATATAATTATTAAAATTATTGGAATGTATGAAATAGAAACCAACCCAAAGCTGTTTGAACTGTCTGTCCATCTCTTATTTCTCCTACTAATCACATACCTGCTCACCCCCCAGCATACCAATGTTATCAGCTAAGTCCCCTAACAGGAAAATAGTGTCATTCCTGTAGCTCCTGTGTTGCATGCTATATAGATCCAGCAATGCACATACTGGTTGCAGACTTGGCCTCATTTAAAATTTCACAGAGTATCTGATTGGCCCATCTTTTATCAGGTATCCAGATAGTGTCTGATGATCTCTGACCAAGGCAGTAGGTACCCATCTCTGTGTATTAGAGAAAAAAAAAACCTGGGCTTGTTGGCTGGAAGATCCCCCCTCCCTCAAAGAGTATCTACTTAATTTACTTAAGAGTAAATTTTTGAAAATACAATCACACATTGGCATGGCTTTTGTGGTAATTAACAATCTCTTCTTACTAGCTGTTGATTAAATTCTTAGCTAGAGCCTTTCTCTTCCAGGTTTATCTGTGCTGCTTTTCTCCTTGTTTAGTATGTTTCTCATTGATGCTTTTTCTTCTTTCACTGGGCATTGTAATTCTATTACTTTCTTCAGGCAGCATCCCAATTGATGTCCAGAAGATCCAATTCAAAATGGGTTGAAATTTGAGATTTCAGGGTCCCTGGGTGGCTCAGTTGGTTAAGCATCCGCCTTCAGCTCAGGTCATGGATCCCAGGGTCCTGGGATTGACCCCCAAGTCAGGCTCCCTGCTCAGCAAGGAGCCTGCTTCTACCTCTTCCTCTGACACTCCCCCTATTGTGTGCATTCTCTCTTTCTCTGACAAATAAATATTTACAAAAATGAGATTTTTAAAAATTTTTACCTAGTAATAGGATGGCCGAGCCAACACAAAGGATAGAATTGTCAAATCTGAACCAAGGGTCTTATCCAGTGTCAACATTACAATAATCTCAAGGACAAAGAAAAAAAAAGCAGATTGTCTGCTGAGGAGGAGGTCTGGGACATCCTGGATGGGTCCCTATGTCTTTGCTTCCTGCATGGGGCATACACAGTAAAAAAGAAGGTTCATATGTCCTGTTAAGGTAAGGAGTGATTAGGCTATAAAATCTATTTTAGACCCTGGATTAAGTAATATTTTTAAAAAGACTTGTCTCATAATTCCATGGATTATGGGTTTATTTGCCATAAATAATCTTTATTTGGGGCAATGTTGGTAAGAACATTCTAGATATCAGGGCTCTTACTCATAGAAGATGTTCTTAGTGTATATACCAATAGGCCAAGTTATTGGCATATTTACAAGGAAAATAGACCATGTCACCTGCCTTCTTTCTTTATCTAAAAGCATACCCCCAGTAAAAGGAGAAAATGGACATCAATCCAGCTGTTTTTATTCCTTCCCCCAGAATGGGGCTTATAAAACTGTGTGGTAGATTGTTTAACAAATAACTCGGGGACTCACAGAAACAATAAAGAGCCTAGGTTTTTCATTCTCTCTAACCCTCTCCCTTCCCCCATCCTTACTTTTCCATCTTCTCCACCTGCCATATTTCTGAAGTGGTTGCCACAGATCAATGCCCCATATTCTCACACAACAGAGTCTAGAGGCCAGAATTCAAATGGAGACCATTTTTAAAGCTTTCCCTCAGATACTCTTTTGTTTCATTTGTTAGAAATAGATCACATGCCCTTTCCTAAACTAGTATTTGATAGAGGGAATGTAGTTACCTTAATCAGTGGACTAAAACGATTGATATGTAATGTTAAAGCTGATACCTGACAAAAATGTGTTTGGGGTGGACATAGTTTCTGGGTATTCCTGCCAGAAATATGCTATAGTCTTTCAGCTTCCTGGTATCTACAGATAATGGCAATTAAATCTAGTTCCCAAATTATATCTGCTATGGCTAGAAACCCAAAGATTATCCATGTGGTTGCTAAGAGTCAGGAGTTTTGCTTGTAAATAGTAGAGTGACTGTTTCTAATGTTAAATTTTTGTTTCTATCATCTCTACTGCAAGAGGTTATTCACAGAAACTACGGTTCTCATAATTAGTGCTTTAAAATTTAATTCAGGATCTTTGAGTTTGCTTTCTGAAATAGCTTTTGCATATGACTGCCCTCTGTCAGCAGTAGAGAAAGAGTTTATTTCTCTAATTCAGTGACTCTAATATTAGAATGCATGGAGAACACCACAATTCCTTTTTAAAGTGGCGTTTCCTGGCCACCTGGGTGGCTCTGTGGGTTAAAGCCTCTGCCTTTGGCTCAAGTCATGATCCCAGGGTCCTGGGATTGAGCCCCACATTCGGCTCTCTGCTCAGTGGGAAGCCTGCTTCCTCCTCTCTCTCTGACTGCTTCTCTGCCTACTTGTGATCTCTCTCTGTCAAATAAATAAAAAACCTTTTAAAAAATAAAAAAACAGAGTGACATTTCCTGGACTTCGCTGAAGAAGCTCGGACAGTTTGGCCTAGGAATCCACATTGAACAGCCACCCCTGGAGACACTGGAACACATATGTTTTTTAGAACACTTTTAAGAAAACCTATTAATATGCTTGGCATCAGGAAATGAATCTTAAAGGTGTGAGTGCTGCTTGAAATATTGATTTCTCTTACCCAGGAGCCTTTGCTTCTGCCTTGAACTTCCATTACAAATGTTACCTTTGAACACATCATTCCCTACATCATTCCTCATCAGCAGGTTAATTGTAGGGGTACTTTTTAAATGAAATAGACATTTCATTCAGGGCTTTATAGAAATAGCTAAATCTGCATTATAGTTCCATTTATTTTCTAGAAAATGTTAATATGTATCAGAGGTCTCTTCCTGCACATCTCCCCCTGCCTTTTTTTAAAATTATGCATTTAGCTTCTTGATTGACGAGAAATATGCTGAGCAAATAGTTTCTAACAAGCAACCAAATTTTAGCTAAAGTATACTTCTCAGCCTCTTTTGTTAGAATATAAGTACAATCAAATGGAGCCACTTCCCTGTAGACAGAATACACGACTGTCAATAACTTGGTCTTATAGGCACATTAAAATAACCTTGCCTATTTTCCTCCTCACCTATGAGCTTAAATGTCATTATGTTTAAAAAAAAATCAAGTCCCCTGTGATCGATTGAATGGATGCTCACTCCAAGACTAAGTTCTGTGATGCTCATTCTTTTCTTTCCTCACCCTTTTTCTGGCATACCCACATTTCTTACTATATTTATGGGTACATAATTATTTTGACGTGTATTTTTAAAGTTTCCTGGAGGTATTATGCTTTTGTGTCCACTGTGCCTAGGACATTGCTTTGGAAAATATTTAAGTAAAATAAGAAATGAATATGACTATGTCTGCTTGACTCACCTAACATGTATCACTAATGGATGGCTTAATAGGTTCCTGAGAGCAAGTCATATATTTCTTAGAAGAATTTAAGAAAGTGAGAATCTCTTTGCACATGAAAACATTGTCCATCAACTATTAAATTATACCTGATATAATTAAGTGTATATATACATATATAGTATATGTACATATATGTGTGTATATCTAGTATTCATATCTATATCAGACATCAGGTAGATACAACACATACTATATTCTATATGTTCAGTGTCTAGTATATGTATACATATGCATTCATACACACATTTTAAAGTATATAGACAGTGCTGTTACTAACTCATGTAAATTCATATAAAATGTCACTGAACTAATAGCACTATTTATAAATGTACATACATATCATAGTAAATGGCTATGATAAGTATGACTGATGTTACAAGTTTTGAAATGCTAGGATATTCAAAAAGATGTCCTGGTATTTTGCATTAGGAACTACTGGTCCATAGCATGTATCATGGTTTCTGAATATCTTTAGTGCTATGTGATCTCTATTTCAACTCTTTCTTTCCATATGGCAGTATATGTAATTTGAGACATGGATTTCACCTCTGAGAGTTGGAATATAGGATGCAAGAATTAACACAGAGTGGAAACATTGCAGCAGTGGACATTCCTGAGACCAAAAGAAAGGGACGACTGTGGAGGATGGCTGGCTGGGTGGGTAGTTGGATGGCTGGATAGACTAGATTTGGATGGGTAGAGAGTGAGATATTTTTTTCTCATCTTTATGCTGGCTTAGTCTCTGCCTCCAATTAGCCTACAGACATGTTTTGTTGAGTCTCAACCTAAATTGTTATTAGGCAACATTTAGAAACTGTGTTTTCATAAAATTCAGGTTTCTGGTCCCTCTCATATAGTTGAAAGAGCTGGCAGTGTTAGGCCCACCTTCCCATGGTGCTGGACTTGACTAGAGCTATCACCTGTAACTTTCTTTACACTGGGGAGAAGTGGCTCAGTTCTCTATAGTCTCCACTATTCCCTATGTTTTCCCCATGCTTAGGCAGAATGTCTGTCATCATTTGCTCTTGGATTTGAGCTGTTCTGTGTTTTGCACTCAAGCTGTTCTAGTCTCCCCCCCCCCACCATTTTCTAACCCCCATTGGCTCTAATCTCCAGACTATGGAAAGATAGATACAGTGAGTTGCATCTGGGCTGTAATGACTGTTAAGTATATACTGTTAACAACATGAGCTTTGGCTGTAGATAGATTTAATTTAGTGCTAACTTGCAGCTCTGTCACTTAAAGGCAATGTAATCCATAATCTCTCATAAGGCTATATTTAAAAATTGGGTTTGTAATGGTAGTTAACTATATTAGTCATGATTCCCCGTAGGATTGTGTGTGCATATCTGTGCATGTGTGTGTGCATGTGTGTGTGCTTATATATGTGTGGGGAGAGAGATAAGAGAGGTTTATTATAAGGGCCTGGATTGTGGATAATGGAGTCGGAGAAGTCCGAAGATCTTCAGTTGGCAAGCTGTATGCCCAGGAGAGTCGATGGTATAGTTTCAGTCCAAGTACAAAGACTCAAGAACCAGGAGAGCTGATGGTATAAGCTTCAGTCCAAAAGCTAACAGGCTCAAGGCACCAGAATAAGCTGTTTCAGTTCAAGTCTGAAAACCAGAAAAGACCAATGGTCAGCTGAATCTGGCAGGAGGTATTCCCTCTGACTAGGCTTTTTGTTGTTTTCTGTTCTTCAGTTCAGTGGATGAGGCCCACCCACATTAGGGGCAGAAATCTGCTTTACTCAGTCTACTGATTCAAATGCTTAAAAAAAAAAGAATGAAGAAAAGAAAAGAGAAAAGAAAAACCAAACCACCACAACAACAAAATGTTAATTTCCTCCACAGACACCCTCGAATAATGTTTGGCCAATGTCTTGAACCCCATCTTGAGTCAAGTTTATAAATAAAATTATTATATTAGGGTTTTTGAAAGAAAATAGTTGACAGTGCATGCAAAGTACTTAGCATAATGCCTAACTCATAGTACAATTTATGTACTATGTACATAGTACAATTTATGGTTATCAATATAATTCTTGTCAGTATTTCACCTTTTGCATTTCTGGATATAGCTTTGGTCAGATTTCCTTATAGTCTGCTTGAAATCTCCTCAAAGGAGGAGATAGGTCCTTAGGTTACTGGCAGGCAGGAAAATAAAGGAAGAATAGGAGCCTAAGTGGAGTCCTTCCTATTGTATGTCAGGTATGATTTTGCTGTTGGATTTACTCATCTTTCTGAAGATTAAGCATCATTCCTCACTTATTCATTTTGCAAGTAAAGAGACTGAATCCAAACTGATTTGAACAAATTCAAACACCAAACCAGTGGTGAATGAAATGGTTTTCAAACACAGGTCTGTTGGACTCCAAAACCTGTATTTCTTCCCTTTTATGGAAATACCTCTTGAAGCTTTGCCACTTGTACTGTGGAATCTGAACACAGGTATGTTAATGTCTCAGAATCACCTGATTCATCAATGCTGAGATTGCCAGTTTATACTTCTAGGGATTTTGTATCAAGTAGCCCACAAGGACACTTTGTTGAGAGAGAAGTTATTTAGTTGAATTTTCTCTGAGCTAACTCTATCTGAAGGGCCAGAAGGATAGCTTTATTTCCACAACTCAGCACTCTGCTTCAGAGACAAACATAGAGCTACTGATGTGCAAAATACTGAAGCATGGGATAAGAACGAAGTATAGATTCCCAGGGATACCTACAACTTGATATTAAATGCTTATCATAAGCATTGACTTAAATTTTTAATGACTGCCAAATAGAAATGCTTCATTTTTCACTAGAACAGTAATTTAACTATATATTCATCAGTAGGATTTCTGTTAACAGTGCAGAACAAGAGCAGTGACAAAAAAAGCAAGTTTGTTTTCATTAAAGGGGAATATAAAGTTTTGAAACATGATTTGTAAATACATAGTTGTATTTTAATGTTTTTAAGAGTCTAAGCCAGGGGCTCCAGGGTGACTCAGTCAATTAAATGTCTGCCTTTGGCTCGGGTCATGATCCCAGCAGAGTCTGCTTCTCCCTCTACCCCTTACCCCTTCTTGTGATCTCAGAGTCTCTATCTCTAAAACAAATAAATACAATCTTTAAAAAAAAAAAAAAAGAGTCTAGGGACACCTGGGTGGCTCAGTGGGTTAAAGCCTCTGCCTTTGGCTCAGGTCATGATCTCAGCGTCCTGGGATCAAGCCCTGCATTGGGCTCTCTGCTCAGCGGGGAGCCTGCTTCCCTCTCTCTCTCTCTCTGTCTGCCTCTCTGCCTATTTGTGATCCCTCACTCTGTCAAATTTAAAAAAAATCTTAAAAAAAAGTCTAAACCAGTATAAATTTACAGTTGATTTTTGCTTAACATTGATTAAAATTTACTCTTCTTAAATTATCATTTTAGGAAAAATAAAGGAAAATATTTACTGGAACAAAAAGATAGTTATATACATATGGAGGCTCTAATTAGGACAACTAGGCTTAAGAACTCAAATTTCAAATTTCCCAACTGTTGGAGAAGCATTGGACCATCAAACCATGGGAGGTATCCTAAGTGGGTTCAGCTATTTCTAAGTTGCTGAAGACATTTCAAACTTCTGTAAACCTCATTTTTCTTCCCTTTAAAATGGGAATGGGATGTATTTCATGGTGTTTTTGTGAGGACTAAATGAATGTTAAATAAAGTCATAGTTAGTTGATGTTTTTACAATGACTTCTTGCCATGGGTTATTGAACATAATCTTATATGGCTAAGAAAGGAGAAATAACTCCTGCCATTTCCCACAGCTGAGAAACATGAAACAGGACTCAAACTTGGGCAGTCTGATCTGCGAGCAGACAGAGATCACAAGCAGGCAGAGAGGGAGGCAGAGAGAGAGGGGGAAGCAGGCTCTCGGAGCAGAGAGCCTGATGCGGGGCTGGATCCCAGGACCCTGGGATCATGACCTGAGCCAAAAGGAGAGGATTTAACCCACTGAGCCGCCCAGGCACCCTTGTGAGCATGTGCTTTTGACTACTGTCTTGTACTTCTCACTATGATAAATAAGTGGACAAAACCTATTTACTGCATAAGTATTGAAGATTGTTAGGAAAACAGGTTAAAATAGACTTAAAAAGTCTTTTTTTTAAGGCAATAGAAAAATATGTTGTGGATTCCCTTTGATTCATTTGTCTCTATCCAAAACAAAACCCAAAGCAAAAAAAAAAAAAAAAAAAAAAACCAAAAAACAAACTTCCCTTGATTCATGCTTACTGAATTGATTGGTCATTTTCTAAATTCCCTCAAAGCATTTTTTCCAATTATTGTTGCACATTGAACTCTGTTCTTCTGCTATATCTTTTTCTGCTTTCAAAGTTAGAAAACGTTTTCATCTCTATAATGATTGATGAAAGCTTCATGACTTCATAAAGATAACCAATAATGACTTTACAGCAGTGTTTAGTAGTTCTTTGCTGCCCTGAAATTGAATTAATGAAGACCAGGACCTCTGGACTTACTGAAAAAAAAAAAAAAAGATGAGCGCTCCTTTAATAATTTTGTTATCTATTGTCACCTAAATTTGTTTGGGACAAATTTAGGCTGTAGAATTTGATGATTGCTCTCCCTGGGTGACATTAGGTACGTCAAACAGAGATTGAAGACTCCTGCCATTAAGGAGAATTCACCTCTCTTTGGACCTTTGATGTAGTACTTGCTTTATTTCCTTGCTTTATCCATAATTTTCTTTTCCTTCTGTTGTGTTGCGCTGGGTAGCCCAGTCACTTAGTGTGCTTTACATTTCTTTGTGCTTATTTTTATAGTATACTTGACCTATTCTTACTTAAATTTATTTTAGATCATTTCCCCTACTTCCTTTTTTGGTGTCTCTTTAAATTTTAGCTAATAAGATATCTAAGAACAGCGATACTGTTTTCTACAGATGTTTCTTTTTTCTTTCTATAGGGTCTTACCTAAAATGCTTCTAGAAATGAATTCTTCTAGAACCTTAGATTTTTTGGGAGATACATATGAATATGTATATGTTTTAGGGTTCAATATTATGATATCATACTGCCTAGACATGCTTGCAAATCTTTTTTTTTTTAATATATCTTCTGACTTTGTCTTGAATGTACTTTCCTAATATATGCATGCTTCTAGCATTTCCTTCTTAACAGTTGAAGTTTTACGAGCTTCCTATAACTTTCATGCTGTCCATCAGCTTTTGTTGTTTGGAATCAGAATAAAGGTGAAGTACATGTTTGTTGATTCCCTTAGCTTCTAATTTGGAATTATGGAAAAAATAGGTAAGAGTTCATCAGATGCTCTCATTTTAGCAGAATGAGGTTTCTATTATATATAAAGGAACATCTAAGTCTCTTTTAGAGTTGTACCCAAAACACATTTTATTGAAAGTTGAGTGTTGAAATCAATATCCCATTGAAATAAAATTCAAAGTCACTCATTGCTCTCTTAAAATGCATTTTATGCTCTTTTTATGCATTATCTAAAATTAATTCTGTAATTAAATACTTTGAGTTGTTTTTAAATTTAGCATCATCATTCTCAGTAGCGTCAGCTTTTATGTTGTTCCTACAATTCACCTTTGTAATACCAATGTATTTATTTTCAACCCAGGTAATGAAGGAGGAAGGCATTTAGGAGCAGTTTATTTATTTATTCATTTATTTATTTATTTTACTTTATTTCATTTTTTTGGAAGTCTATAAATATGTAATATATAAACTATAAATATTTTAAAAGGTTTTCAATTTTTCCCCTGTGTAACTTTGAGTACTGTATATACCAAAAGAGGTCTTGACTAATTTTCCTTTTTATGTTCAGTTAGCCAATAATGGTATGGAGAGAGTTTTTCTATAACTTACACCTCTTTATATTCTTGGCATTCTTTATTATGTTTAGATGAAAGGCAGTTTTTTATGACATTGTACATGAATCTGGATAAATTTCTCCTTTGGCTTGAGCTGACAAATTTGACATTCTGTTTTATTTTTTTTTAATTCTTTGAAGATTTTATTTATTTATTTGACAGACAGAGATCACAAGCAGACAGAGAGGCAGGCAGAGAGAAAGAGAGGGAAGCAGGCTTCCTGCTGAGCAGAGAGCCAGATGTGGGGCTTGATCCCAGGACCCTGGGATCATGAACTGAGCTGAAGGCAGAGGCTTTAACCCCCTGAGCCACCCAGGCGCCCCTGACATTCTGTTTTAATTTATCTCTAAAAAATAAACTTCTTAAGTATAGGACTTTTTCTTGAACATCATGGCTTAAATGCAGTAAAATAATTTCAGTCTTGAAAATTTCTATTTTAATATGAAAACACAAAAAGTCTACAAAAATCTATAAAATTAGAGTTACATTAGATCTCCATTCTCTTTCTTGTATTTAATGTTTATGCATATTTCTAGCTATCTCATGTTATGTAGGTAACACGTCCCTTAATATGTATATTAACTTAAAATCTATTTCCCTATTTAACTATTTGAAAATTACTAAGAATTCATTTTGTGTGCAACATCAACAGCTTCACAATTATTATTTTGGCATTATATTATACAATTACAACATTTATACTATTAATGCTATATACTTCAGCTGGCATGATGAACAGTTTCATCTAGAATATTTATTTATAATTGAAAGTGTATGTCTAGGGGCATCCGGGTGACCCAGTCAAATATCTGACTTCGGCTCAGGTCATGATTCCAGGGTCCTAGGATCGAGCCCCGTATGGGCTCCCTGCTCACTAGAGAGTCCGCTTTTCCCTCTCCCTCTGCATCTGTCCCCCACTCATGCTCACTTACTCTCTCTCTTTTCCTCTAAATAAAGTCTTTAAAAAGAAATGTAAGTACAGATAACAACTATATACCCAATGTCATGATTTGTTCATGCTAGACACATTGTTTTGCTGAAGAGAGAGGCTATTAACCTGCTTGACCATAACATCACTGATTACTCACAAGTTCATAGAATTGAGACCTGACTTTGAAGTAGGCATTCCACTGCCAAAAGTCATGGACAAAGGCACAAAGTGAATCTTGGGCTGATAACAGAGGCTAAAGCCCAGCTTTGTTAAGTGTATTGTATCTGGCCCTCTCTGTTATGCAGATTTCTGGAAATGGACTGTATTTATTTTCTGTTTGCTGAGTTGAGCCTATATTTTCATTTATTGTCCATTTCATCTACATATAATGTAATCTTTGGGTGAGTACTGTAGATGTTTTATTATTTTTCCTCCCTTAACAAGGGCTGAGACTGGAGCTCAGAAAATTTGAGTAACTTCCCGTTTCACACAGCTTAATTTGAACCCATGGTTATTGGGCTCCATAATACTTTCTTTATGTTATGTTCTCAGTCATGTATCTTATTTTTTCTTCATTTTATTGTATCCCAAATGATTTTTCTTTTAAGATATAATTGACCTACCTTAGTTTCAGGTGGACAACATAATGATTTGATATTCATATATATTGGGAATTGATCACAAGTCTAGTTAACATCCATCACCGCAAAGAGTTACAAGTTCTCATCACAAGAAAAAAATTATAAGAGGAGCAACTTCAAAATCTATTGTATGTTATTTACTATATTTTTGTAAGATTTTATTTATTTATTTGACAGACAGAGATCACAAGTAGGCAGAGAGAGAGAGAGAGGAGGAAGCAGGCTCCCTGCCAAGCAGAGAGCCCCATGCGGGGCTCAATCCCAGGACCCTGGGATCATGACCTGAGCCGAAGGCAGAGGCCTTAAGCCACTGAGCCACCCAGGTGCTCCTGTTATTTACTATATTAATGAACATGTTAATTATAGTCACCGTACTATCCCTTATATCCCCATGACATACATTTTATAACTGAAAGTTTAGACCTTTTGGCTCCCTTCACCCACTCTACCTAACCCCTACCTCTGGCAACTACCAATCTGTTTTTTGTATTTTTATAAATATTTTAATTATTTATTTTAGACAGAGTGCAAGTGGTGGGGAAGGAGAGGGAAAGGAAAGAGAACATCTCAAACAGACTTCATGCTGAGTGTGGAGCCTGATGCAGTTCTTGATCTCAGGGTCCTGAGATCATGAAAAGAGCCAAAATCAAGAGTTGGATGTTCAACAGACTGAGCCACGTAGGTGCCCTGGTTTTCTTTATTTATGAGTTTGTTTTTATATTGCACATTAAAGTGAGATTATATGGTTATTTATCTTCCACTTATTTCACTTAATGTAGTGTCCTCCAGGTCCACCCGTGTTGTTGTGAACAGCAAGATTTCCCTGTTTTAATAGCTAAATAGTATTCCATTGTGTATGTGTGTGTGCACACACCCAGTAGAACTTTATTCATCCATAAGTGAACGCTTAGGTTGCTTTTATGCCTTAGCTATTGTGAGTGATACTGCAGTGAACATGGGGATGCAGATATCTTTTGAGTTAGTGTTTGCATTTCCTTTGGACAAGTACCCAGAAGTGGAATTATTGAATCATATGATAATTCTAGTTTTCTTCTGTTTTTTTTTTTAAATATACATTATTCTTTTTTTTTTTAGATTTTATTTATTTGACAGAAAGAAATCACAAGTATGCAGAGAGGCAGGCACAGAGAGAAAGGGAGGCAGGCTCCCTGCCGAGCAGAGAGCCCGATGCGGGGCTCGATCCCAGGACCCTGGGATCACGACGAAGGCAGAGGCTTTAACCCACTGAGTCACCCAGGCGCCCCTTGTTCTGTTTTTTTTTAAGGAACCTCTATACTCTTCTTCATAATGGTTGCATCCATTTACATCCCCTCCAAAAGTACATGTGGGTTCCCTTTTCTCCATATCCTCACCATTACTCATTCCTTCTTTTTTTTTGATAATAGCCATTCTAAGAGGTGTGAAGTGATACTGTAGTTTTGATTTGTATTTCCGTGATGATTAGTGATGTTGAGCACCTTTTCATGTATATGTTGGCCACCTGTGTGTCTTTGGAAAAATGTCTATTCAGATCCTCTGCTCATTTTTAAATTGTATTGTTCATTGTTTTGCTGTTGAATTGTATGAATTCTATATATATTTTGGTTATTAACCCCTCATAAGATATACATCTTACCAGTATTTTCTCTCATAGATTGCTTTTTCACTTTGCCAGTGGTTTCCTTTGCTGTGTAGATCAAATATTTTTCTAAATCTGAATTCCTTTTTATGGAAGGTGTGGGGGGAATCAGTGTGGGTTTGGAGGAGAGGGTAGATGTCCCATGTACCAACCAATTATTTGCTAATGATTTAAGGAAGGCTGTAAGATGGGAGCATCAGCTACCAATCCAGCCTCTGGGAGATCCTAAACCAGCAGATGCAGCTTCCTGCCCAGTGACACAGTTTGGTTCAGTGACTTTTAAATCTCTGTGATGTAAGCAAGCCTAGGGATTTCATGTCTTTTGGAATATCTTTGGTTTAGACATGGCAAGAATGACTACATGACTAACCATTCTCCAACACGACAGTGGCTCATAAATCTATAAATCGTAAGTTTATCTAGAAGACAAAATCCAGACAGGCCAGGTATATCTTCCTAAAAGTATTTTATTAAATAAGAAGAACCCAAAGTTGCTGAGAGAGTAAATCCCAGAAATTCTCATTGCAAGGACAGAAGATTGTTTTCTGCCTATTGGTGGCAATAGATGTTAACTAAGTTACTATAATAATCATTTCACAATGCATTTAATTCAGTTTATTATGCTATACATAGAATTTGTTAGACTGTATATAAGTCAATTACATCTCAGTAAAACAGAAAGGAAAAAGGATGTAGCAGCCTGTGGAAGACCTTTATTTAACTTCTAGCTAATAAATTCCATTAATGGACTCTACAAGGAAGCCTAGTTAAAGTCAACATTGCCTCAAGCATTTCTGGGAAGGGATGAACCTTCATACAGATTCATTTCCTCCTGGCTTTTCTTATACCTATTCCTTGTGGTTTGATTGGTATTGATTGTGTTAATTACTTGGGTTTATATGGCATTTTAAATTCAGGGCATTTTAAATTCAGAACATTTTTACATGTTACCTAATCTATTTTTCTGAAGGTGATAAGACACACAATTTCAAACCAAGGTCTTCAGAAACAAAATCAAACACGTTTTTCCTGTTGGCTTTCTTTGAATAAATGTGTGCCTATTATATTTATTAAGTCACTAATAGTTTTAAACCCTATTTATTTCCTTTGGACTAAAATCCATTTATATTCATTGTTCAATGAATACATATATAATTGCATATAATTAATATTTTACATGACTATATCTAAAATACAAATATTTGCTTCTCTACTTAAGTATACCTACATTATTTCTACAGTAATTTGAGGTGGCATATAAAATATACAATTGGTAGAATGAGAAGACAAAATCATGGAAATGCATAAATCTGGATGTAAGTTTAGCATATGAGTCAATACAGTATCTAGGTATTAGCTATAAATTTGGTTATGAGCTCCATAGCAGCCAAAGAAAAGAAAGAAATCTGTATATTTCAGGGGTTCATAATACCCAGGAGGTTAACAACAATTTCTCATGTGGGCCATAACTTTTATAGATACTGAAACTAAGGTGTACTGTGTGTTGGAGAACGCTACATAAAAACATCCCTGTGGTAATCACAGTAGTATATATTACATGTGGCTGTTTTTCACTGTGAAGGTTCATGATGAAATAAAATGAAGCCAATTCTCTAAAGAGCCAAAATACAGTGTGTTAGGTGCACTTACACCCATTCCCAATGTTGTCATGATCCAAGGTTAAACTTCAAAGTATTTAGAGCAGCCATACTTAAAAAATGTTCTGTAGAATATTAATTTTGATTATATTTCTTGAAAAAGTCTTTCCAGAGTCCTAGAAAGCTAGAGGAAGAACTCCCAATTTGGGCTGTCTTAGCACTGTTTCTATTTTCTCCCAATGGATGATATGGACTTGCTAAAGTGAATATGAAGTAGTAACGGGATCAGTATTTAAATATGCCCTGGATTAGCAGAACATAGACTGTTGATACAAATTCTAGAACTAGTATATAAGCCCCGAGTGTAAGAGGAGAACAGTAAGTCCAGCTTCTCAGATAAAGTGAAAGCCCCTCATAGATAATGTTCCTTCACTTAGAGACCTTTGGTAGAAGAAAGCCAGACCCAGATCTAATGCAGACCTGGTGAGCTACCCAACTTCTGTTCAAGTTCTCTGTCTTTTGGCTAAACAAGTTAGAAACTTAATTTTTAATCATGTGAATGCATGTACATAGGTGATTTTGACCTGTTATTCTGAATGCCCCCCCCAATGATGCACACATTATTAAATCAGTGCTACAAGGACAAAGGTTTCATGGACCAGTATGCTTAAGAAATGGTATGTTTACGAACATCTGGCTGATAAGAGTTCCATTTAAAGTTTTTCTCTTTGCTTCATTCATTTCAAATTTTGTCTAGGAAGTTCTTGTTACTATATTGTGCTGTCACTTTTCACAAAGTATACTCCTGCAATTTTAATCATTGTATTTTACTCAGATTGAGTCTTAATTGTAAGATGGTAAATACCTTTTAAAGATACAAACAGAAACTGATTCCAGTTTTATCTAGTTCAGGGGAAAAATGTTACAAATTGGATAGTTGATTTTTTCCTTCTAACTGAAGCAGATTATTTTGAAATTTTTGGAGAGCACATTGCTTTGAATTTAAAAAGTGACCCTAAATTGATGGGGTTATGACAATATCCTATAGGAAGATTTTCTAAATCTATTAAGGTATTTCTAAAATATTACATTTGTGCCAATGTTCTTTAGTGACATATTTTGGAACCATTTAAAGGTATGTTTCATAAATACATTCTCTGAAATACTCAGTGGTACTTTGTAATCCTTAATCATATTATTCCTGGCTGTTACTATTTTAATGAAACTCATATTGGCATTCCTAAATACAAAAATGAAAACCTGGTTTGTATTTTTAAATTGAATTTGATCAGTATCTTAATTCCTTTATGTTTATCTGTGCATCAAGGGTTTATGTGACCCTGGTCTCTCTCTAATCCATTGATGAATTATGCTCATTTATCTCTCAAGTTCTTGGGAGAGTTGAGCAGGAAGCCCTGAGACCTGAAATGATTTTCTCAAGTTGGCAGAGTCCATCAGTTCTGGAACAAGGTCTCACACTCCAGGTCTCTGGCTGTCTGCTCTGGAGGATCTGCCCATTACCCTATTCAACCTTGCTAAGATTGAAGACTTCATGTTTGGTGGGTTAAATTTTATGGAATATAGACTGCATTCTGGTATGTCAGTTGAGGTAGCAACTTCATTGAAAAAGGCAAAGTTTAGTTCTCAGTTGCTGCTTTATTCCTGAAATCTTTTTAACAGGAAAATAGAATTTGCAATGAACACTAGCCCTATTTGAGTATTTTGTTAAGTTGTATTTGCTTTTCATTCTTTCCTGTGAAATCACAATATTATACAATTTACCATGAGACAAATGTCTGTCATTTGCAAGGGGAATGAAATTTTTGGAATGCTACTAGTGTCTTCATTTAAAAAAAAGTATTTAGTACATGTGGGAGAAAATAATTATTAAGACATTTGGGTTATTGTTCCTGTTGATCATGTTTTCATTAGGGCTTGATACTGTGGACTCTGAAAAACAAACTAAGGGTTTTGGAGGGGAGGGGAAGCGGGGTTGGGTGAGCCTGGTGGTGGGCATTATGGAGGGCACGTATTGCACTGGGTGCACCCAGAGCACTGGGTGTGGTGCATAAACAATGAATTCTGGAACACTGAAAAGAAATAAAATGAAAAAAATTAAATGCTTTTAGTTTAGTTTTTAGGTTATTTTTAAAATAACCTGGTAATCTAAAAATGAAGGAAAAAAATTGAATAGTTATAGCTACCTTTGCCACTCTGGATTTGAAAATGTATATATGGATTCCTCACTGATGGATTTATTTTTAAAATGACTAAACATGGGACACTTGGGTGGCTCAGTCAGTTAAGCATCTGCCTTCAGTCATGATCCTAGGTCATGATCCTAGGGTCCTGGGATCGAGTCCCATATCAAGCTCCTTGCTCATTTGGAAGCCTGCTTCTACTCTCTCTGCCTACCCCCCTGCTCATTCTCTCTCTGTCAAATAAATAAATAAATATTTTTTAAAAGTGACTGAATAAATAAACATACACTACATAATAGCTCAGGGTATGATAATTTTGTAAATTCTATGTAAATTTATTGCTTTAATCATGACTTTCTTTTTTCAAGATTTTATTTATTTATTTGACAGAGATGACAAGTAGGCAGAGAGGCAGGCAGAGAGAGAATGGAGGAAGCAGGCTCCCCGCTGAGCAGAGAGCCCGATGCGGGGCTCGATCCCAGGATGCTGGGATCATGACCTGAGCCGAAGGCAGAGGCTTCAACCCACTGAGCCACCAAGGCGCCCTAATCATAATTTTCTGAAGGACTTATTAAAGCATACATGATATAGCATAGATGTGTTGAGTATTTATACCATGTTTTTCATGATTACACTTAAATTGTAAAATATCATACTTCGACTCATTAATGAATTAATCATAATGAACAAGATTATTTACTACCTGTCTGATAAGAGTCTAAATGTTTTTTGTGTTTTAGCTTATTCAAGGTGGTCTGTGTCCTTTTCTGAGTAAAAGAAGCCAAGTCATGTAGTGACAATTGACTTTCCCAAGGGCGTACCATTTATAAGTGGTAAACCATGGCTATCAACCCACACAGTGTCTGTCCAGAGCCTGCACATTTAATTACTGCAGTATACTATGCTCATTTGTCTTGGTATTGGTTATATCATATGGATAAAGCTCTGAGATTGTATCATTTCCTTTGAAATAGTCTAGTAAATATCTTAGTTAATGAATACATTTTTCCAGTTTTTGTTATTTTAATAGAACACCTCACAAAAATACTGCAGCATGGCTGGCATCAGAACCTATGGTAGTTAACACATAGCTTAAACTGCTTTAAATGACTAAGGGATTTGCAAAATCAGCATTCTTGCCCCCCCCCACACTTTATGAGTAGGTCTTTTAAAAATAATATGCTCTAGGGATCATTCAAGCAGGACTCAACTGGAGAGGATCTGTGGAATTCCCTATCCTACATAGATGACAATTCCTGGTGAGGGTGAATGGTAGAAAGGATTAGGAGAAGCAGAGAAAAACTGTAACAGACCTGTGGACTAGTTTGTCATAATTTGGGATCCTGATACTTCTTGTTTTGATTGTATAAAACACCATAAGTGAAAGTGTTAATAGATAAATCAGGTTTATGTTTCCTAAAGAAGCCTATGAGTGATGCTCTATGAGTGATGCTGGACAAAACGCAGTTCAAAGAGGCCTGAGATGGAAGGCAAGGTTGTATTGTCTTAAGTTCATAAGTTTATGAACCTAAAACATAAACAATTTCAGTAGAATTTCAGTAATACAAGAGCATTAGGGTACCAGAAAGAGGGACTCCTATAACAACTACCAAGATCTCATTGTAATAGTGTCCTGCATGTATGATTTGCTTTAACAATACTTAAAGTTTGAAGAGAATAGTGAGTTATGAAGCTACAGTGAATATTTTGTAGACTAAATAGCTTGGTAAATTGTAAAAAATTTTCTACACATTATTGTTTAAAGTTTTGGGGGATATTTTTTCTCTTCAAGGAGCAACAAACTGGTAAGTCTATTTGTAAGGAATTAATGGATTTTTAAATAACCTTTATGATAGTACTGATCTTCTAAAATAAATGTTTTGGAGAAATACCAATAAAGATATTTGCCCATTTTTAATTGGCATATTTTTATATTTTACAGTTGAGTTGTAGGAGTTCCTTATATATTTTGCATATTAACTCTCCCTTTTTCTGATACCTGGTTAGCAAATATTTTCTCCCATTCTGTAGTCTTTTTCATTCTGTTGTTTCCTTTGTGTAGAAGGGCTTTAGTTAGATGTGGTCCCACTTTTCTTTTCTTTTGTTGCTTGTGCTTTTATTGTTATATCCAAGAAATCATTACCAAGACAAATGCCAAAATTTTCCCCATGTTTTCTTCTAAACTTGTACATTTGCAGATTTTACATTTAATTCCTAGATTCATTTTCACTTGATTTTTGTGTATTGTGTAAGATGAGGATCCAAATTCATTTTTCTGAATACGGATATCCAGTTTTCCCAGGGCCAATTAAAGACCTATTCTCCTATTTTGTGTCCTTGATATTCTTTTTTTTTTTTTAATTTTTATTTATTTGTTAGAGAGAGAGCGCGCGAGCACAGGCAGACAGAGTGGCAGGCAGAGGCAGAGGGAGAAGCAGGCTCCCTGCTGAGCAAGGAGCCCGATGTGGGACTCGATCCCAGGACACCGGGATCATGACCTGAGCCGAAGGCAGCCGCTTAACCAACTGAGCCACCCAGGCATCCCGTGTCCTTGATATTCTTGAATGTCGGTTGACTATATATGGGACTCCCCATTTTGTTCCATTCTGTATGTTTATCCTTATGCCAGTATTATTCATTTTTTATTACTGTAGATTTGTAATATACTCTGAAATCAGGAAATGTGATGCTTTTGTTGTTTTTTAAGATTGGCTTGGCTATTAAGTGTTCTGTGTTCTCATATGGATTTTAGACTTGTTTTCCTATTTCTGTTAAAAATGTCATTGGGATTTTGATGGAAAAAGCATTGAATTAAAAGAAAACCTACAGGGGCGCCTGGGTGGCTCAGTGGGTTAAAGCCTCTGCCTTCGGCTCAGGTCATGATCCCAGGGTCCTGGGATCGAGCCCCGCATCGGGCTCTCTGCTCGGCAGGGAGCCTGCCTCTCCCTCTCTCTGTGCCTGCCTCTCTGCCTACTTGTGATTTCTGTCTGTCAAATAAATAAATATAAAAAAAAAAAAGAAAACCTACAAATGGTTGACAGGTACATGAAGAGATGTTCAGCTTTACTAATGATTAGGGAAAAGTGAATTAAAATTACAATGAGTTATCTATCACCTTACATGTGTTAAGTTGACTTTCACCAAAAATAAAAAAAGGAAAGAAAATAAAAGTTTTGAAGATGTGAAGAAATGGGAACCTTTTACACTGTTGGTGGGAGTTTAAAATGGTGTGGCCAGTATGCAAAACAGTGTGAAGTTCCCTCAGAACATTATAGATAGAACTACCATATATTCTAACAATCCAATTTTGGGCTGTATATCCGAAAGAACTGAAATTAGGATCTCAAAGCAGTATCTTCACTCCCATGGTCACTGAAGCATATTGAGAATACCAAAGACACATAAAGAACCTTGTGTTTATCAATAGAAATGAGTAAAAAAGAAAGTGTGATATATAATACAGTGGAATATTATTCAGCCACAAAAGAGGAAATCCCACGGTTTGTGACAATACAGATGAACCTGGCAGACATTATGCTCAGAGAAATAAATTGGTCCTGGTAGGATAAATACTGAATGAGTCCACTAAGATGAAGAATATTAAATAGTGAAACTGCCAGAAATGTGGAGGAAAATAGTAGTTGCCAGGGGCTGGGGTAGAGGAAGGTGGAATGTTACTTTTCAGTGGATATAAAGTTTCAGGTATGCTAGATGAACAAGTTGTAAAGATCTACTGTACAGCATAGTGCTTGTGGTTAACAGTTCAGTATTGTAAACTTAAAAATTGGTTGAAAGTATATTAAATGTTCTTAGCACAAAAACAAAACAAAGCCAAACAGACAGGAGGAAACCTTTGGAGGTGATAGTTTTATGCACATGTACGTAGCTCCATACTCATAGTATGCATTAATCATGTCCAGGTTTTTTGTATATCAATTATCTCATTAAAGCTGTTAAAAAGCAAAACACAAATGCTGAAATTCTGTGCCTGTTTCACTCATGCATTAATGATGTTCATTGTACCCTAAAAATGATGTATATAAAAGAAAAATGTCATTGTTGGTATCTACTTGCGATTTTTTTTTCCCATTTGTCTTTAAAGAGAATGCAAGTTCATTTTTTAAGAGATAAAATACTATGTTTTGTAATGGTAAATTTTTAATTATATCTGTAGATAAAAATCATAATAACTTTATCAGACAATTTAAATCAACATTTTATTATAGCACTGTCTCAGAATAGGTCCACATGTTCCATTATGTTTTTGAATATATTTTTTGGTGACTATAAACAGCTTAGTTGTGTTGTTTCTTTATTTTTACATAAATGAATTAGCAGCTTCAGAATTAAAACAGTATTGCTTCAGATACAATTAATTTTTAATAACTTTCTATAAAGGCTTTGAGTTTCTCAACAGTCCTGGGAACTTGTTGATATTAATTGTATAATAGTAACAGTGTATCTGTTTTCACTGTATCTGGAAAAAGAAAAAAACAAACTAAACAATTTCTAAGTAAATATCTGGGCACTTGTTTATATTAATTACATAATAGTAACAGTGTATCTGTTTTCACTGTATCTGGAAAAAGAAAAAACAAACTAAACAATTTCTTTTTTTTTAAAGATTTTATTTATTTATTTGACAGACAGAGATCACAAGTAGGCAGAGAGGCAGAGAGAGAGAGAGAGAGGAGGAAGCAGGCTGTCCGCAGAGCAGAGAGCCTGATGCAGGGCTCGATCCCACGACCCTGGGATCATGACCCAAGCCGAAGGCAGCGGCTTTAACTCGCTGAGCCACCCAGGCGCCCCAAACTAAACAATTTCTAAGCAAATGTCTGACTTAACTAGTATCCTGACTGTAAGTTATTTTCTAAGTTGTATTGGCTATATTGATTTAGAAGTCCTGATTCTGAGGCCCTAATATTGTCTTATGAAAGACAATCAGTCATTACGTGACTGATAAGAAGGACAGTAGGTTGCCAATTTGTTAAAGGTCAAGAAGTAGGAAGAAACTGAGTGGGATTTAGAGAATCTCTGTATACTAGGATCTAAATTTTTACAATAATACTGCAAAAACTGAGAATGATAGATTCAGGTTGGCAGGATTTCAGCCACCAGCTGCCTCTTAATGACTTTCCCAGCTGTGATAGTTGTAGGATTGAGTTTTAGACTATATCTTTAATTTAAGGTTGTTCATTTATTGATGTAAAGGTAAATATTTTATCAGACACTTTTTTTTTTCCTTTTTAGTATATGGGCAATTTAGAGTGAAATTCAGGACTACTTGAGCTGGTTTTAAAAAGAATTCCTTTCAACTTTACTCACTTCTTTTACAAATTTGAGCATATTCTAAAACTGTCTTGGATTCAAATGGATGCCATAGCACATACCCTCCCCAATGTCCATAACCCAACCTTCCTATACCTCTGCCCTGACCCCCCAGCAACCCTCAGTTTATTTACTGAGATTAAAATCTTTTTTTTTAAAGATTTTATTTATTTATTTGATAGAGATCACAAGTAGGCAGAGAGGCAGGCAGAGAGAGAGGAGGAAGCAGGCTCCCTGCCGAGCAGAGAGGCCAATGTGGGGTTCAATCCCAGGACCCTGGGATCATGACCTGAGCCAAAGGCAGAGGTTTTAACCCACTGAGCCACCCAAGTGCCCCATCGTTTCATTTATTCCTTTCCTACCCCCAAGGCCCCCCACGTTGCCTCTCAACTTCCTCATATCAGGGAGATCATATGATAATAGTCTTTCTCTGATTGACTTACTTTGCTAAGCATAATACCCTCTAGTTCATTCACGTTGTCGCAAATGGCAAAATTTCATTTCTTTTGATGCCCTATAGTATTCCATTGTATATATATATATACCACATCTTCTTTATCCATTCATCTGTTTGTACTGTTTTTTTTTAATTTCTTCTCAGTGTTCCAAAATTCATTGTTTATGCACCACACCCAGTGCTCCATGCAATATGTGCCTTCCTTAATACCCACCACAAGGTTCACCCAACCTCCCACCCCCCACCCCTCCAAAACCCTCAGATTGTTTCTCAGAGTCTCTCATGGTTCATCTCCCTCTGTACTGTTTTGATAAAATTTCACTATTTGGAGTAAAAACAAAAATTAGCTATGTAAATAACAGAAAACAATAGTAAAATGTAAAGTATTTGGAATGTTTAAAAATGAATATTTCCAGTTATAGAAAAGATAATCTTGTGAAAAGAAGATAGGAATGATCACAGTTACACTAATACCTAACACTCATGTTTATACTTAAGTACTACACATAAACTTAACACCTGGCTATAGTTCTGAGATTGAGATTGTAAATTTCTGGACATAAACTTTGAATACAATTACTTCTAACCTCCTTATAAAACTTCATTTTTTTCTATTTCTTAACTTTTTTGTAGAACAGTGTATGTTGGCTTAATGCAATTCACTTCTCTTTTATTCTTAAGAGTCAATGAAAAAATTCTCTGGCCAAATTTGTCTTTGTTACTAAATATGTCTCTTTCTCTTCTTATTTCTTTTTGTATGCCTTCTTCTTATTTCTTTTTGAATGTACTTTTGCATACTGCAGGACACTTCATTTTAATGTGACCAAAAAGAACCAAAAAGAAAAACCCAACTCAGACTGATTTACACAAACGTAGAATTCATTGATTCCCTATAATAAAAGCAATGGTGGCATCAGGGCAAGGCATTAGTGTCTCTCTGTCCTGTTTCCTTCCTTTTTTGGCTCCATCTGATGGATCTCAGAGTTGGCCTGGTCTCTATTAATGGTTACAAAATCACAACAGTTCCCAATGTTGGACAGTTCTTACATAAAGATTTAGAATATTATCATTAGCTTTGACTGTGTCACGTGATCATCTATGAACCAATAGAGGTATGTAGTCAGATGGTAACACCATTCCAAAAACTGGTCAAAGAGGTGGTAGGTACCCAGAAGAAATTGTGCACTCTTTTCCAGAACAAGAGAAGTAAATGCATGCTGGTTGACAAAATCACCCAACTTTCCTTGAAATGTTTCCTCTCTTGATTCCTAATGAAGTATAACTCTGCCTTGGTTTTCTACCATTTTTTCATGGTTTTCATTTTACCTTACATATTAACTATAATTCATTTGTCTTACCTATAAGTATTGGTATTTTCAAGGCTCTATTCTTATGGTTTTGGGGCTCATATTTAGGTCCTTTCATCTGCTTTTGAATTTAATTTTGTGTATAGTGTAAGAGTATCTGGTTTCAGTCTTTTGTATATAGCTGTCCAGTTTTCCCAGCACTATTTTTTGAAGACTTTTTCCCATTGGATATTCTTTGCTCCATTGGCAAAGATTGACATATAATTGTATGTTTATTTCTAATTTTTCTGTTCTGTTGGTTTATGTGTTCATTTTTGTGCCATCACAGAAGTATTTTGATGACTGTAGCTTTGTAGCATACCTTGGAATCTGGGATTATGATATCTCCAGTATTGTTCTTTTTAAGATTGACTGGGCAGTTACCAGACAAATTTTGTGATTATTTGTTCTGTGCTAGTTCTGTGACAAATACTGTTGGTATTTTGATAAAGATTGCCTTAAGTCTGTAGGTTACTTTGGGTAGTATAGATATTTTAACAGTATTTGTTCTTCCAATCTGTAAGTATGGGATATTTTTCCCTTTGTGTTGTTTTACATTTCTTTCATCAGTGTTTTATAGTTTTCATTGTACAGTCTTTCACCTCCGTAGTTTATTCCTAGGTGTTTTTTTTTTCTTTTTAGTATAATTATAAATGGGAATGTTTCCTTACTTTCTATTCTACTTCATTATTAGTGTATAGGAATGCAACAGATTTCTGTATATTGCTTTTGTATCCTGCAATTCTACTGAATTCATTTATCCCAGTTCTAGTAGGTTTTTTCATAGCGTCTAGAGGGTTTTCTATGTATAATGTCATGTCATCTACAAATAGTGAAAGTTTTCATTCTTCCTTACTGATTTTGGATGGCTTTTATTTCTTTTAGTTGTGGATTGGTGTGGCTAGGACTTCCGGTATTATGTTGAATGAAAGCACTGAAAGTAGACATTCTTGTCTTGTTCCTGATACTAGGAGAAAAGCTTTCAGTTTTGTACCATTCATTATGATGTTAACTGTGGATTTTTCATAGATGACCTTTATTATGTTGAAGTATCTTCCCTCTAAACCTACTTTGCTGAGGATTTTTGTCATGAATGAATGTTGTGCTTTATCAAATCCTTTTTCTGCATGTATTTAAATGATCATATGGTTTTCATCCTTTCTCTTATAATGTGATGTACCACTTTGATTGATTTACAAATACTGAACCACCCTTACATCCTAGGAATAAATCTCACTTGATTACAATGAATTATTTTTAAAATATATTGTTGGCTTTTGTTTGCTAATATTTTTTGAGAACTTTTGGATCTATGTTTTTTTTTTAGGATTTTGTTTATTTATTTGACAGGAAGGGAGATCACAAGTAGGTAGAGAGGCAGGCAGAGAGAGAGGGGGAAGCAGGCTCCCTGCTGAACAGAGAGCCCGATGCGGGGCTCCATCCCAGGACCCTGGGATCATGACCTGAGCCGAAGGCAGAGGCTTAACTCACTGAGCCACCAGGTGCCTCTGCATCTGTGTTTATCAGAGATACTGGCCCGTAGTTTTCTCTGTCTATCTCTCTTTTTGTAGGGTCTTTATCTTGCTTTGATACCAGGGTAATGCTGGATGCATAAAATGAATTTGGAAGCTTTCCTTCCTTATCTATGTTTTTGAAATAGTTTGGGAAGAATATGTATTAATTCCTCTGTAAATGTTTGGTAGAATTCTCCCATGAGGCTTCTGGTCCTGGACTTTGTTGGGCATTTTTGATTACAGATTTATTTTTATTTCTGATTATCAGTGTGTTCAAGTCAAATTTTCTATTTCTTTCTGATTCATTTTTGGGAGGTTATATGTTTCCTGGAATTTATCCCTTTTTTCTAGGTTGCCCATATTGTTGGCATAAAATTTTTCATGATAGTCTCTTAAAATTCTTTGTATATTTGTGGGCTGTTATTTTGCCACTTTCATCTCTGATTTTATATACTTGAGACCTTCCCCTTTCCTTTTTTTAAAGATGAGTGTGCCTAAAAGTTTATCAATTTTGTTGATCTTTTCAACAAACTTCTTCGGGTTTCATTGATCTGTTCTATTGTCTTTCTTTATTTCTATTTCATTTATTTCTGCTCCAATCGTTATTTCCTCCTTTCTACTGATTTTGGGATTTGCTTGTTCTTTTTCTTTAGGTGAAAGTTTAGTTGTCTATTTGAGATTTTTTTCCTTTTTTTTTTAAACTAGTTACACCATTTTATTTTATTTGTTATCTGAGAGAGCCAGAGAATGTGAGTGTGAGAGAGATAGCATGAGCAAGGGGAGCAGAAGAAGGAGCAGCAGACTCCCCTCTGAGCAGGAAGCCCAATGCAGGGCTCCATCCCAGAACCCTGGGATCATGACCTGAGTCAAAGGCAAACATTTCGCTGACTGAGACACCCAGGCACCCTGAGTTTTCTTGCTTCTTGAAAAAAAAAAAAAAAAATGTCAACTTTCCTCTGAGAATTGTTTTGCTGCATCCAAAGATTCTGGAAAATTGTATTTTTATTTTCATTTATCTCTATGTATTTTTGGATATCTTCTTTGAAGTTTTGGTTGACCAAATCATTGTTGAGTAGCATATTATTTAACCTCCATGTATTTGTGGTATTTGCAGATTTTTGCTAGTGGTCTATTTCTAGTTTCGTAGTGTTGTAGTTGGAAAGTATGTATTATGAGTTTGATCTTTTTGAATTTGTTGAGACTTGTTTTATGGCCTAATAAATGATCATTCTGGAAAATAGTCCATGTGTACTTGAGAAGAATATGTATTATGTTTCAGGATGGAATGTTCTGAATGTATGTTAAATCCATGTCCAATGTGTCATTCACAGCCACAATTTCCTTGTTGATTTTCTGTTGGGATTATCTCTGGGGGTGTTAAAGTTTCCTACAATTATTGCATTACTATTGGTTGACTCCTTTATGTTTGTTGTTAGGTGCTTTATGTATTTGGGTGCTCCTGTGTTGGGTACATAAATTATTTCCAATTGTTATGTCTCTTCATTGGATTATTCCCTTTATGATTATGTCTTTTATCTCTTAGTACAGTCTTTAAAGTTTATTTTATCTGACATGAGTATTGCTACCCCTGATTTCCATTTGTATGATAAATACTCCATTTCTTCATTTTCAATATGCATGTGTCTTTAGGTCTTATAGGCAGCATATAGATGAGTTTTGTATTTTTTGTCCATTTCATCACCTTGTGTTTTTTGATTGGAGGATTTAATACCTTTACATTCAAAGTAATTATTGATAGGTATTCACTTACTACCATTTTTTAACTTGTTTTATGGTTCTTAGTGTTGTTTTTCTGTTTCTTTCTGTCTTCTTTCACCATTTGTTTGCATTCTTTAGTGACAGACTTGTATTCCTTTCTCTTCATTTTTTCATATCTTACTGGTCTTTGATTTGTGATTACCATTTGATTTTTATGTAACATCTTCTACATATAGTAGGTCTACATTACATTGATAGTTCCTTAAAACTGAACCCATTCTTTATCCCCCATCCCCAATTTATATATGTGATATCTTACTTATATCCTTTTATGTTTTGAGTCCCTTAGTTCCTTAAATCTGAACCCATTCTTTATCCCCCATCCCCAATTTATATATATGATATCTTCATTATATCCTTTTATGTTATTAGTCCCTTGACTAATTTTTATAGATATCCTTAATTTTACTTCTTATGTGTTTATTATTCTTATGTGTTTAGTCTAGTATTTATTCCATCCAGGATGTTTTGTTTTATTTTTATTTTTTTTATTTTCAGTTGTCCAACATATAGTACATCCTTAGTTGTTGATGTAGTGTTCAACAATTCCTAAGTTGCATATAACAGCCAGTGCACATCACAACTCGTGCCCTCCTTAATACCCATCACCCAGCTATCCCTTCCCCCCAATCCCCTCCCTTCAGTAAGCCTCAGTTTGTTTCCCAGAGTCCAGAGTGTCTCATGGTTTGTCTCCCTCAATGATTTCTTCCCCTTCGGTTTTCCCTCCCTTCTCCTGTGGTCCTCTGAGCTATTCCTTATATTCCACATATGGGTGAAACTATATGATAATTGTCTTTCTCTGTTTGACTTATTTCACTTAGCATAAACTCCTCCAGTCCCATCCATGTTGATGAAATGGTGGGTATTCATCCTTTCTGATGGCTGAGTAATATTTCATTGTATATATGAACCACATTTTTTCTTTATCCATTCATCTATCGAAGGATATCATGGCTCTGTGTGTTTTTAATTTCATTTTTTGAGTTCTACACTCTGATTGGCTTTTTGTTTTTTATGTCTTTGTTATAGGTTTCACTGAGATCCTCCATTCTTCTCAAAGCCAGTGAGTCTCTTTATGAGCATTATTTTAAATTATTTATCACACATATTACTTATTTCCAATTCATTTAGGTCTTTTGCTGTGATTTTTTCCCTCTTTTTTCATTTGGGACATTTTTCTCTGTCTCCTCATTTGGTCTAACTCACTGTGTCTGTTTCTTTTAGAAAAGTCAGCTACATCTTTTGCTCCTGAAATTAGTGGCTCTAGAGATCCTTTAGTACCCTGCAATGAAATGTCCCTGTTCCCCAGAACCTGTCCTTTCAGGCACGTCTTCTATGTGTGTTGCTTGTGCCCTACTATTGGGACTATGCCACTTTTCCTTCAGTTTTGTCATCTCCAGTGGCCTTCTTCACCTCTTGTGGGTAGGGTTTGGTTTCTCTGTTGTTAGTGGGCAAGTCTGGTTCTGCCTTGGGCTTAAGTCAGACCAGACCTTTGCCAGAGATGTAGTAGTCCCAAAGTATAAAAGAACATAGGGGCAGGGCTTACGGTACCAGCAAAAATTACACTGGTGGAAGGTGACCTATAGCTGCCAGGACTGAGGCTGGGTTGGTTGGAGGGGCAGATCCACAGAGTGTATGCAGCTGGGGCACAATCTTAGCAAGGTTTGTGTGAATCTGCTCTAGGAGAGGACCTAGAACTGAGGCGTGGCCTGAAGGGGCATTTCTATAGGGGAATATGGGGGTGGGGATGTTAGAAAGTTAGGTAGTGGGTGTTGCCACTGATCTGGGTCCCTTGTGTGTTTATGCTGGGAGTTGGGGAGGGAAATGGTGCCTACCATCTCCTTTGTTTCTGTAGAAGTCTCCCAGTGATCCCTGCCCATGCAACACAGGCATTGAGATGAGTAAGCAAACTCTCCCTCCTTCATGCCCTGGATGTTTTTCAAACTGATGCTTCTGTGTTCTATCTCCACAATATTGTTTGTTGTGCTGTCCCTTAAAGGTTGGGAACTCCAGTTTCCCCCTGCCCTCCCATCTCTCCTAGGAGCCTGCTGATTTTTAACATTCCAGGCTTTAAGTCTTGCTGGTTGTACGAACTCACAAAATTCAGCCTTCTGGTTTTCAAAGCTGAATGTTAAGGGGTTTGTTTTCCCTGTGTGGGGTCCCTAGTGTGAGAGTCAGTTTCTTTCCCCTCTTGGTCCCAGTAGGGTCTATTCCTCCCACAAACAGTCCCCCAGATGCGTCCCTGCCTCCTGCAGACAGTCCCCCAGGTACACTGATCTGATTGTTTGTGGGCCCTTCCTGTCCTCTTCCATGTGGCCTTTGCTCTTCAGTTAGCTGTAGAGTGTTTATTTTGCCCATCTTGTAATTTGGGGGGTTATTTACACAGGTGTGGCTGTTAACTAGTTGACTTCATGGGATGAGGTGAGCTTAGGGTCCTTCTACTCTGTCATCTTTCTTGGAATTCCACTTAAAGTTCTGTTCTGTTTTGTTTTGTTTTGTTTTAGCTCTCTATTGTTGTGTAGGTAATGTCCATACAACTTAGCATAGTGCATGATGTGGACTCACCCCAGCAGACTGCTTCAGTCTCAGGTTTCAACATTATCCGACACAAATCACAAGTTCTTCCTGCCACGCTGTTTAAAGTCTCCTGAATCTTATCTCATGCCTGGATCAGTGTGCATAAACACTGGTTCTAGCTCTCAGGGTTGCCCTTCACTTTTTTCCCCCTCAGATAATGATTACTTACCCTTCAAGGCTCAGTTCAACATTCATACCTTTGAAGAAAACTTGCCAAATACCCATTATTTCATGTCTGGTTTAGAGGCCTCTTCCACGGTTTTCATACCACTCTGGAAATAGCTCTGACCTCATCACTCTTGTTTCTAATCATCCATTTATCCATTTGTTAACTCATTCTTTTTTTTTCTTAACAAGATTATATTTCTTAGACTAAGGAGGGCTAGCACCTACCTCATTTTCTAAGTGAATAAAGTAATAAACTAATTTTTACAGGTTGTCACAACATAGGAAAATATTTAACTTTTCTTTTTGAGTGGATTTTCATAGTTATCTGCCTTAAAATTCTGCATTAGTAGCTATTCATAATGTTGCTGATTATTTATCATGTGTTGATGCAGAATATTTGGTATTTGAATCTTTTTATTTTACTGTACATATTTGTGTGGTACTTTAAGTATTGACATTATTCAAATGCAGCTTTTTATAAATTTCCATTGAAATTACATTTGAATTAAATAGTTTTTGGCATCACATGTATCTTAGGAATCTTCCTTGGCTCATCCACTCAAAACAGTCTGTTGTGTTACACTTCACATCATGAAAATTATTTTTATGTATGGTCCAGTAAAGCCTTTGACACTTTAAAGATTTTGTTTATTTATTTGACAGAGATCACAAGTAGGCAGAGAGAGAGGAAGGGAAGCACGCTCCCTGCTGAGCAGAGAGCCAGATGCAGCTGGATCCCAGAACCCGGGGACCATGACCTGAGCCCAAGGCAGAGGCTTTAACCCACTGAGCCACCCAGGCACCCCAGCCTTTGACATTTTAAAATCATTTTGTGAGGGTGCCTGGGTGACTCAGTGGGTTAAGCCTATATCTTCAGCTCAGGTCAAGATCTCAGGGTCCTGGGATCGAGCCCTGCATCGGGCTTTCTGCTCAGCAGGGAGCCTGCCTCCCTCTCTCTCTCTCTCTCTCTCTCTCTCTGCCTGCCTCTCTGCTTACTTGTGATCTCTATCTGATAAATAAATAAAATCTTTAAAATCATTTTGTGTATACTAGTGTTCCAATTTTATATCTTTTTGGTATATATTTATATCATTTTAAACCATTTTGGTATGTCTAATATTCCTATTTTATATCTTTTTGGTGTAAGGAAGACTAGAATTAATAATGGAGAAAACTAAATTTGGGTCCTGAATGTAGCCATAATTCTGTTTGCAAACTAATATCTTTGTCTCTTTCTGCCTCAGTTCCCTTCTCTCTGGTACTACATTTTGATGATTCTATGTTCTGTTCTTTTGTGGTGTTAGGATACTTTCATTTTTCTGGGCACAGCATATACAACATTGAACCAAAGTAAAAGTTCCCATTGTGCTATGGCTTATTCTAAGAGAGGGAGAACATAAATAGTACTTTGTAAAAGAAAAGTGCTGTGATTGTCCTGTAGGTACATCTGCCATTGGGTTAGTTAAGTATTCTTTAGTCCACAAACATTGGTATTTCTCAAGGACTAAGTGAAAAAAAAAAATATTGGTTGACTTTAAGACTAAAACTCTGACCCTCAAAGCAAAATCATGTACATTCTGCTGATTACTTATACAAAAGCACATAGGATTCTTAAGTTTACTCATCAAGTGTGTATATAACATTTCGTTGTGGTTTAGACTCCTTCAGTCATTTTATTCTAGCAAAATTTAAGAAGTTCTCACTAAGCTGAAAAAATAGTTCTTGATTTTCCTATAGATTCTGTCATCTTTAATTTTTTTTATTGTTATCTTAGCTTTACCTGCTGAGTTTGTTGATGGGTAAATTGATTGTACTAATAACGTACTGTATTTTATGTCTGTGATAGTTGAGTCTTCTCAAAATTAAAATTTAACAAAACATTAAAACAATACTGAAAGCACTGTGCTAAAAACTTTAAATCTTTAATTATCCTGTATCTTAAAAAGTTAAACCTATCTAATCTTTAGATTCAGGGGAAAAAATAGTTACTGGAAGGAAAAGAGGTAACATTTTGCCTTCTTAAAAATAACTTGGTAAGAGACAAGAAGTAAATGTGACAGTATACATCTGCAGGTGGAAACTGAAGTAATGCATGAGGAATTCAAGAAATCCAACTGGCATAATTAACTCTATCATAAATGTGTGGATTATGGCAAGTACATGATCCATAAATGACTTGCATCCTTCTTATCATAGCATTGCTATAGTCTACCTAACACTTTCTTGTCTGGCTGTGCTTGCAGAAAGCAAGTTCTTTTGAATATGAAGCTGACTGAGACAATGGGGAAAATATCTTGTGTATACACACAAATCTGTACAAATATTTTAACATAAAATGTTTAGTAGTTTTGTTTTAGAACATTGAGAGTTGATGGTACTATAAAGCAAATGTTAGTTTTTTTTTGGAGGTGATGGTAATTTCACTCATTTACGTTTGTCTTCCTTTTTAAATAAATAGTTACCCAGAGTCTATCCTAAGCTAAGGATATTTCCATATATGGAGGATTATATAGACTAGAGAGTAATTAATTGCAGGACTTTAGAGGTAAAATATCCCTGGACTTATATTCCAGCTTGGTCTTTTTTTCAGCTGTGTAATCTTAAATGATCTTCTGTGGTCTTTAATTTTTTTCATGTGTTTAAGTCAGCTGTTGCTACAATAATGCTACATGACAATAACCAATAATCTCTGTAGTTTAGAATAAAATACATCACTTTCTCAGGCTGTTTGTGTTCATTTCTGTTCCGTGGGACTCCACTTTCTGAAAATAAGAGGTATTTGGGCAGTGCTTTTGCCAAAAACAGATGAGAATTACAAGGAACCCAGCCAAACCATGCAAGACACTGAAAGGTTTTATTTATATTCCATTGTCAAAAGAACATCACATGGCTAAGCCTGATATCAAAGAGGCAAGGAAATAAACTTCTCCCATAGAGATTAAGAAGAATGATTAGTTCCTAGGGGCTCCTGAGTGGCTCACTCATTAAGCGTCTGCCTTGGGCTCTGGTCATGATCCCAGGGTCCTAGGATTGAGCCCTGTATCTGCTCCCTGCTCCTCAGGAGGACTGCTTCTCCCTCCCTCACTCCCCCTGCTTGTGTTCCTGCTCTTGCTATCATTCTCGCTCTCTGTCAAATAAACACATAAAATCTTTTTTAAAAAAGATTAGTTCCAGGCGCCTGGGTGGCTCACTTAGTTGGGCGACTGCATTCCTCTCGGGTCATGATCCTGGAGTCCCGGGATCGAGTCCCACGTCGGGATCCCCGCTCAGTGGGGAGTCTGCTTCTCCCTCTGACCCTCTCCTCTCTTGTACTCTCTCTCTCTCAAATAAATAAATAAATAAAAATCTTTTAAAAAAATTTAGTTCCTAAAAATTCACCATACCTAACTATAAACTTAAGTGTATTAAGTCTCTTATGAGTTTTTACAATATATAAATGAAAGAAAATTTTGAAACCTGTTTTTAGATAAGTGGTATGACCTGACATGAAATAAGAAGAGGGTGTAGAATGATCCTTTTCTAACCTAGAAATAAATCATCCTGAGATCATCATGGCACATATGCTCTAGTTAAGGCAAGAAGAGTAGCGAGTTCAGTGGAGGATATAGAGAGGGTACTATAAAATCAGTATTAGTATTTAGAGCTATGGGGATGAAGTCATCAGGGACAAAGCTTGTATGGGTAAGATCTGTTTATTTCTTTTAAGTAAGTGAATAGATATATCAGGAAGCAACTTGTCCAACAGCATCAAGCTGTCTACTTCTGAGATAGAAGTTTAACACCATTTATGGTCTCCATCACTGTGGGCTTTAGCACTAGGCAATGCCCATTCCCTTTTATTTCTGGTGTTCTTCAGAGACCTCCTCTGAATACTTACTGCACTTGAGAAAATAGGAAGTTTGGACCTAGATGATAGACTACTATAAGAAATTGGGGGACACCTGGGTGACTCAATCAGTTAAGTATCTATCTTTGGCTCAGGTCAAGATCTCAGGGTCCTGGGATTGAGTCTTTCATTGGGCTCCTTGCTCAGTAGGGAGCCTGCTTCTCCCTCTGCATGCAGCTCCCCCTGCTTGTGCACTCCCTCTCTCACTCTCTGAAAAATAAATAAAATCTTAAAAAAAAGAAAAATTGACTAGAACTTAATTCATTGGCCCTGTATGCCTCTATTGTTTAAAAAAGTTTTTGAGATATAATTGATTAACATTAAATTAATTTGGGAGCGTATAACATAATGACTCAATATTTGTATAAACTGCAAAATGATCACCACAGTAAGTTGATTTAAAATCCATCAGAACACATAGTTAATTTTTATTGTGATAAAAACTTTTAAGATCTCTCTTAGGAACTTACAAATAGACAATACAGTGTTATTACCTACAGTCACCATATTCTACATTATAGTTCTATGACTTATTTTTTTTAATCCATCAGACTTCAGAGTGAAGATATCACTGTATTAGAATTTTCTAATATTAGTATGCATAAGAGTAAGTTCATGACCCCTGGATTTCTGAAGTTCAGAAAGCTGTATATTTTTTATTTTTAATTATATTCAGTTAGCCAACATATAGTACAAACTAAGTTCTTGTTGCTGTTCAATGATCCATTAGTTGTATATAACACCCAGTGCTTTTATAACAGGCATATTGTACTTTTTGACTCCCCTTCTTCTGTACCTCCCCCACCTCTGGCAACAACCAGTCTGTACTCTGTATGTACAACTTTGGTTGTTTTAATTTTTAGATGGCACATATATGTGGTATCTTACAGTATTTGTTTTTCTCTGTTTGACTTATTTCATTTAGCACAGGGCCCTCAGGGTCCATCCGTGTTGTCACAAATGGAAAGGTTTCATTCTGTTTTATGGCAGAATAATATTTTATACACAGCCATCACATTTTCTTTATCTGTAAGTAGGCACTTATGTTGCTTCCACATCTTAGTTACTGCAAATAATACTTCAATGAACATGGGGGTGCAGATATCATTTTGAATTAGTGTTTTCATTTTCTTTGGATAAATACCCAGAAGTAGCATTATTGGGTCATATGGTAGTTCTGTTTTTATTTTTTTGAGGAACTTCCATACTATTTGCCATAGTGGATGCAATAATTTACATTCTCACCAACGGTGTATGAGGGGTCGCTTTTCTTGACATACTTGTCAACACTTTTTTTTCTTGTCCTTTTGATAATAACCATTTTGAGATGTGTGAAATCATATCTCATTGTGGTTTTAATATGCATTTCCCTGATTAGTAATGTCAGGCATCTTTTTAAGTACCTGTTGGTCATTTATATGTCATCTTTGAAAACAAAAAAAAAAAAGTCTGTTCAGATTTTCTGCCCACTTTTTAATCAGATTGATTTTTGCTGTTGAGTTGTAGGAGTTCTTTATATGTTTTGGATATTAACCCTTATGAGATATTATGCCTAAATGCTTAAAAAGTTCATATTACTAAACCATATTAAATTGCCATTTTTGGCAAGAGTTGTTAATACCTGTGATTTTATAATATTCAAACTTAATACATTTTCATTTTACTTTGATAATTTTAATTTTGTGTTAGAGAAAATCCTCTATCATTCAACATAAACTATAGTTTTGTCTCAATGAGTTACCACAGAAAGGCCCCAAGCCTGTTTCATTCAAATCAGAAATATTTTTTCCTACAATTAGGAGTTATAGTAAAGGTTTATGACATGTTGGAATACTCTTTTTTGTGTGAATTTGATTGTAAGGAAAACATAACAGGAAACAATGGAAATTTGGGTTACAATATTTTGATATGTATACATCTTTTAAAAGGCATGTGTATGCATGGTTATAGATATATGTGTGTGCCTTTATATATTTATCTGTATCACTTTAATCAAAACATTTGTGTGAGGTCTTTCCAGTAGATGTCAGAAGTAGTCATCTCTGGAACAGGATATATTTAGAAAGAATGCATTAGAAATATCTTCCTCTTGAAGAGAAGCCTATAGAAGTGGGTAGGGAGATGAGAAAATAAAGGAGTACAGAAGTTTAAGTTAAAAAAAAGTCTATAGATAGGAATGAAGAAAATTGAGTGCAGTGATTTTGTAATTTATAATCAATAGAAATGATGTTTTCTTGAGGGATTTAGAGTTGCTGCCACAGAAGATTGAAGTAGATCGCATTAAATCATTAAAAATAAGGATAGGGATGCCTGGGTGGCTCAGTGGGTTAAAGCCTCTGCCTTCAGCTCAGGTCATGATCTCAGGGTCCTGGGATTGAGTCCCGCATCGGGCTCTCTGCTCAGCAGGGAGTCTGCTTCCCCCTCTTTCTCTGCCTGCCTCTCTGCATAATTGTCACCTCTCTGTGTCAAATAAATAAATAAAATCTTTAAAAAATAAAAAATAAAAATAAGGATAACCCTGTAACTCTTAATATTTGCAGGTTAATGTCCATAGATAGTGGCATGGGTTTTTAAATAAATTTCATGTGATCTACCCATTAGCAGTAGTCAAAAACCTTTTATACAAAATTATAACTAAATAGGCAAACCAGCATGAACTTTGAACTCTGAAGCAAATCTACTTAATCTCAAGGTAATAGTATATTCATTTTGACCTTTCAAGATTCAAATGATTTTTCCTAACTTAAAAGACATTTGGAAGCTTGGAAACACATCTCAGTCTGTGACTGTAGTTAAATATATATTTTAGTGTTTTTTCCCATTTCAAAATAGTACCATATAGCCTTTTTCTATAATTTATAGATGGTAAAAGATTTAAAGGACTATTATTACAGAGTTCCTACCTAGTTTCTAGTAGTTGAATATGTATATGAATATGTGAAGTGTTTGCATAAATTTTATTTTTCAAGAAAGTTTGGATTCACATCTTGAAAATGGAAAGATAATTAATATTTGATCATTCTATTAATTTTCTATTATTTTTTATTTTTATGTATTCTTTTCATTTATCTTTTGTTTATATTGCAAGCTGCCTTAATGTGTAATTACGCTTATCCTTACAGATTGTATTTTATGTCATTTTGCTGTAAGGGATGAGAATGAAAATACTGCACTTCTTGGTATTTTAGCACCATATCTTACTCTTTGTAAAGTCTGCTTTATCACCTGTGTTTTCCTCCTCTATTTTTATCATTGTATTTAAATTCGTAGTATGTAGGCTTGTCTCACAAGAGTAATTGACTGTCTTTTATTGCATGGATCCTATAGCTTACCATGTAATACTTACCACTTATTTTCCAGTTGATTGATATTCTATAAATAATATTACAGGAGGATTTTAAATACTTCCATGTATGGACCACATCTTTTCTTTTATGATAACTACACTAGCCAGTCTCTGTGCTACTCTTTACTGCGGTTAAACTGAGTTAGTAGCAGAGATGGTATTGAAATGAAGTTATTTTTTAGCTCCTGGATTGTACCTTGGTAGACCTACTGATGGTTATAGTATTACTTAATTTAATCAACATTCCTGGGCTCTGAGGTATGTCAGAATAGGCTGACCAGTTATAAGATTTAGAAGTAAAATCAGGATAGTGCTTTAACTAATAATATTTATAGTTTTACATCTTTAGATAGTGACATGGATAAACAAGCTTGAGGTATTCCGCCAATAGTAGTGAAAAATTCTAGTGAAAAAAATAGTAGTGAAAAACTCCATTTACTAAAATCATAGTGAGTAGGCAAGAAAGCATGAATCATGGTAACTTTGAATGTTAAGTATATTCTGTGATTGGAAATCCCCACTGATTTTGGGGATAATGATGATGAGTCACATGCTATAATAAAAAATTTCCAGGAGTCTAGATGGACAGTTCAACAGTACAGAATGGAGAATAATATGGTCTAGGAGGAGAATCCAGATTGTTCTTCACAAAAGAGTAGAAGGAGAGCATCCTTTCATGTAGGTAGAGTGTTAATGGGGAACTTAGGAATCTGCTAGTACTAACAGGAAGTTAAGTTAAATTAACTTAAGAGAAGAGAAGTTCCAAGGCAGGACAACAGTTTAAATGAACCAGAGTATCAGGCATATTTCTTACACCCTGGAGGAATGAGCAAGTGCTCTATGACAGGAATCAGAATGAAAGGCAGAGTCTTAAATTGCTTTACCTCTGTTGCCAACTCCCCTACCATACATTGGATCAGATCTGATTTTCTTAACAGATGATATCTGTGACATGGTTTTGGTGTCTACCATATTGTGATAAGACACATGTTAATTCTCAAGAGTTCTAAAGTCATCATTTCCCCCTTACTTTTTGGAGAAATAGGCCCTCAGGTATTGAATAACCCAATGTCTCATTAGTCAGTCTCAAAACTGATACTGCAGTTTAGATCTTTCTGTTTCTCTAAACCATAGGTATTCCACTTTTTATGCATTAACATGTGATGCTTTTTAACAGGAGGAGTCTTTCCATAGCTCATTTATAAACAAATCTATGTAGCCTGTAGATGATGGCTATCATGCCTTTTCTGTTGAGAAATCTTCTCTTGGGTTCAAGGGACATTTTATGGTTGTATCCTCCATACTGTGGTGAAGTATTTGAAGTGAGACCACATGTCTCTTATGGTATTCAGTTAAAATGGGCCTACATGCTACTCTCTTGCAAGCTTCCCTTCACATTCAGGTGAGCACTAGGAGTATATGTATTTTATTGATAACTTTTTTTATTTAATTTCTTTTCAGTGTAACAGAATTCATTGTTTATGCACTACACCTAGTGCTCCATGCAATACGTGCCCTCCATAAAACCCACCACCTGGCTCCCCCAACCTCCCACCCCCCGCCCCTTCAAAACCCTCAGATTGTTTTTCAGAATTCATAGTCTCTCATGGTTCATCTCCCCCTCCAATTTCCCTCAACTCCCTTCTCCTCTCCATCTTGCCATGTCCTCCGTGTTATTTGTTATGCTCCACAAATAAGTGAAACCATACGATATTGATAAATTTTTATTTGGGATTTGTTAAGTAATTTTGGACACAGATTTATTTATTAACATGAATTATTTTGACTTCATAAAACTAAAATACATTGCTGTCTATTTGTAAAGTGATACTTGAGGATAAATTCAGTTTGCTGGCAACATTCTCCTTGATTCTGACTCTAAGACCTGAATTTCTAAAAAATAAATTACTGTGTAATTTATTTTGAGGGTCTATGCTTAGAGAATATTAACAAATGTTTGCCCTCTTATAGTTTTTTAAAATAATGCCTTAGACTGGCAAAAATTTGTCTAGAATCATTATTTTTCTTGTGTATAGTGAATTATAATGAGTCACACAATGCTTTTAAAGCTATGTGAGCAGTAATACAGTATAATCTCCTATAATTCAGTTCAAAATAATGTATGCAGCTAATGACCTGTATTTATGTAGGGATACAATGAATTAGGGCATGGATTTGTTGCCTCACCCCAAAAGCTGGAATGATTGATTTTCTATGCCCTGTAACAGTGAGTTTTAGACAAAAAGGTGATGGATCTCTGTGTTTTTTCAGTTAAAATGTTCTCTTCTCCATCTTACAAGAGAATTCCAGTAGGTAAAGTAATGTACCTTTTCATAGGGGCATATGGTAACTTAAATGGTTTGGATTTTGTAATAAGGGCTAGGCAGTATTCACTTGACCAGGAAGTAGCCAGCCAAGTGTCTACTGAGCTTTAATCTAAGATGGTGTGGTTTCTTCTCACTCTCTACTCTCCCCCTAGTACTTTTGTCCGTGCTCCTTGTCTGTGGCTAGGGAATAGATGTACTATGTATTTTTAAAAGGAGGCTAATCCTCAAAGGTTAAGAACTATTGATTTATGGGTCCATTCAAACTTAATCTACTCACAAATAATGATAATAGGCAATGAAAAATATATTGAGCTATGCATATGCAACTTACTAAAATTCTTAGATGTGCATTAATTAGTGAATGATATGCTTCAACTTTTTCTTAGTAATGCTAATAAAAGTTTATGCTGTAGAAAAGTAGATTGGTCTACATGAGCCCTAAATTGAAAACTAACTATACTGGAATTTTCCTTTCAGTTGTGAGATATATGTACATAGTAAATGGCAGGTTGTTTACCATTTTATGTTTGGTTCTTTAAAAAGATTTTATTTATTTATTTGACAGAGACCACAAGCAGGCAGAGAAGCAGGCAGAGAGAGAGGGGGAAGCAGGCTCCCCGCTGAGCAGAAAGCCTGATGCAGGGCTTGAACCCAGGACCCTGGGATCATGACCTGAGCTGAAGGCAGAGGCTTTAACCCACTGAGCCACCCACGAGCCCCTTTATGTTTGGTTCTTAAGATTAGGAAACACTGGGGGCACCTGGGTGGCTCAGTGGGTTAAAGCTTCTGCCTTCGGCTCGAGTCATGATCCCAGGGTCCTGGGGTCGAGCCCTGCATCGGGCTCTCTGCTTAGCAGAGAGCCTGCTTCCTCCTCTCTCTCTGCCTGCTTCTCTGCCTGCTTGTGATCTCTGTCAAATAAATAAATAAATAAATAGATCTTTAAAAAACAGAAGTATATATTTTAAAAAAAAATTAAGAAACACGGAAGCCAGACAGTTGAGTTATTTTAGATGTAAGATGTTACAAATGTGGAATTGGATTGTTAGTAAGCAATGGTTCACAAAGATACCAAATTTTACAAGCAGTGTGTCAAAACTCAAGTCTGACAGTTATGTTGGGCTGCTTCTAATTGTAAGAAAGAAGCCTAAAATGTGGAGTGTAAAGCCAGAACACTAGAATTGTGATGATATTTTGACATTTTGGTATAATGAGACAAAAGTATTTTGAAAAAAAAATTTCCAGGAATATTGATAGATGGTCTATCTAGCTCTTATATCAGTGGTGAGCAATACATTGATAATAGCAAAACCTAAGCAAGACACAGAACTATTGAAGTGGTTAAGAAGGGTGTTTATGTTCTCTTTTAGTCGTGTGAGATTTCTCTCTTGGTTTATTGTTTTTCTGTACTCATTTAGCACTAAGATGCTATCTAAGTATTCCCACACCTTCAGATATTTATGTATTATTCTCTTGCATGGTATGTAATGAGTGTATCTCAATAGTCTATACCAAGTTATTTTCCTTAATTTTTATGGGACTATCTGTGAACTAACTTTAATTCTAGTATAATTAAAATACAGTTTTATATTAGTTTCAGGTGTACAATGTAGTGATTGAACAATTCTTTTTTTAAAGATTTTATTTATTTATTTGACAGAGAACACAAGTAGGCAGAGAGGCAGAGAGAGAGAGGAGGAAGCAGGCTGTCTGCAGAGCAGAGAGCCCAATGCGGGGCTCGATCCCAGGACCCTGGGATCATGACCCGAGCCGAAGGCAGAGGCTTTAACCCACTGAGCCACCCAGGCGCCCCTGATTGAACAATTCTATACATTACTCAGTGCTCATCAAGATAATTGTACTCTTAGTTCCCTTCACCTATTATATGTGCCCCCTACCCACCTCCCCTCTGGCAACCACCAGTTTGTTATCTTTATTTAACAGTCATTTTTTGTATCTGTTTTTCTTTGTTGATTTGTTTCTTAAATTAAATGTATGACTGAAATCACATGGTATTTGTCTTTTCTCTGGCTGACTGACTTCTTCTAGCATTATGCTTTCTAAATCCATCCATGCTGTTACAAACGGCAAAATGTCATTCTGTGTCATGGCTGAGTAATATGCCATTGTGCATCTACAATAGATCTTCTTTATCTGTTAACCCATTGGTGAACACTTGGGCTGCTTCCACATCTTGACTATTGTAAAGAATGTTGCAGTGAACATCATGAGCATATGTCTTTTCAAATTAGTGTTTACTCATTTTATACTGTAGGTTAGGATCAGGTTGGCTTCCTCTGTCTTTCAGTTCCAGGCTACAGACTGAAGGGTAAGCTCCAATTCGGAACTTAGAAATTTTGTGCAGAGGACTAAGTGGAAGAAAATGGGGAGATATTCATAAGGCCTCTAAAAGTTTCTCTTTGGATGTTTCACAACATTTTGTTTCCTTACCATCCCTTGGCAAAAATAAATTTCATTGGCCAAAACAAAGCCAAAGTCAAGAAAGTGAAAAATTAGAACTATTCTTACATGGAAGCAAAAAGTGAATAATTTCAAAAAAATAATGTATACCCTATCCTTCTGGTTTCCAGAATTGTTTTACTTATATCTACTTACTAAGATGGATCTTAAAATAGGCCATGCATCATTTTTTCCTTGACTAATACTCATTTAAGTAGTAGTAGCAGTAATAAAAATCAGATAAAAATAATCAGTAAGTTAAAAAAAAAAAAGCAACATTGATAGTAAGAACATTCAACTTATCTGGACCTAAGCTTCACACATCATCCCCTTTCCTGGTGTCAGGAACCAGGCAATAAACAAATAGATATCCTGGGCACCCAAAATAGGTGCCATCAAGCTTATTCACTACACATGGTGGATTTTACTTATAAGAAAACAACCGTAGAGCCTCTGCTGAGAACATGTCTATTCTTACTTCACATAGTTTTTGGATTTATTTTCCCAGCCTTAATTTTATTAGGAGTATATTAGAAGAAGTAACAAGGACACCGATTTGAATTGACAGTTGAGTTCCTAAAATGAAGAAAAAACTTGTATTACTAGTCCTAGTGTTTCATCCTTTATTTCCATACCATTTTCATATGACTTTATAGTTCCTCCCTGAAGGCACATTCTGTTCCCTGCCCCCATGACTGTGCACTTAGCCATATAACTTACATTAGAAACAGAAGAAAGCAGTTATAAAAGTGTGCCACTTCCAAACATTACTGAGTAAACATTATTAACAATACTAAGGCTTTAACATGCCTTAGTATTTCTGTTTGTTCCATTTTGCCTCTTCCATCAACATGAAGTGAACTTGTCTCTGCTAACCCATTAGTCTAGATAGGATAAGAGACTCAAGGAGCCTATCTGATGTATCTGATTCTGAACAAGATCAGTGAAAGACTAACCTATATATGGTAATTATTTTATGCCAGTAAGTGTTGAGGTATACTTGTATTTTTTTTAACTTTAAATAATAGTTAATAGTCTTCAGAACATGATAATAATTGAAAAAACATTCCTCGAAACTAGAGCCTCCCTATTGTTTTACAAAAAGATAATAGTTATTTGGTAAAAGGGGAATCTAAGATCATACATGTTTGAGAATGTGTGGGTTAAATAAAATTACATATTATTGACTACTGAGAGACTTTATTAGGTTCTGCTAACCTCAGAGAGTTAGCTTCATTTTTCTAATTGATTTGCTATCAGAAAACTAACATTAATAGAAATATAGGTAACAAGTAACATCAACCTAAATGTAGTTGAAGAACTAAAGATTATCCTGGGTCATTTAGCAGAGTAATTAAAAATCCCATTTGCCTTTGAAAGCATCTTTTTTGGATCCCTCCAATGAGGCTGTCATTGAGGAAAACTAAGAAAACTCAACAAGCTTCAAGATGTATAGTAATACAATTTTTATAGACTGTTTTTCTTCATCCGTTTAATAACAAACCAATGGGTAAAGGGGATAATAGGATGCAATGAGAAGAAAATAGAACTGTTTTATGCACAAAATAGTGGCTGAAGTAGACTGTAGAATATTTGATTGGTTCTCTGCTGTTTCCACCACTAAATATCTCTTGTCCAAAACACAAGCCCTGTCACTGTATTTGCCAGCCTGCCTGATAGACTTTGCAAGGGTTGCAACATCTCAGTTTGGATAAATAGCCAATGTAATTAATTGGTGAAGTCTAAAAGTGTTCCAGAATCATATTATATAAAAGTTATTCAGCAACTCATATTCACAAATAAATCATACAATTTTCAACAGTAACCTATTTACCAATCAGTTGAGTGTTTGAAATCAGTTTATTAGAGAAGATAATGAATGGCCATTCATTCTAAGGCTAAAAAATTTCTTTATTGCCTTTTCTATAGTTAGTTAAAATAATGGGTTAAGAAAATGCTTAAAGGATGATAATCAATTGATTTCATTTCTATCTTTTTAAGTATCATAAACCTATGAATAACATCATTAGATCACATATTACAATAGAGAAAATTATAATTAATCCTAGAAGCATGGGAATGTAGAGATATCATGTGTGGACAATTTAAACTTCTTCCCTGTAGGAAACTTTCTGATTCGCGCAGAAGTATGAGGTAATTAATGTATTGAAATTAAATTTCATTCCATTGGAAAAGGTTAAAGTAGTATATTTTTATCCTTTGAGTCATTACAGCTCATGTCCTGGCCATTTACCTTTTAATCATTTTTATCTCCTTGTACTAATAGTGAGAAAAAATCATCCCCTAAACTCATTGCTTCATATATTCAGTACTGTATGATGTACTATATAAACTTCTAACATTACATGAATTACCAGCTTGATCAAATACCATGTAGAATTAACTTCCTCTTTGCTTACTCTGGTTAAACTTTTCTGTATTGGTAATTAACATAGTTATCTCTATTCATGTGTTTTTACTCAGTGATGGAAGATGCTTTGGTTAGTCTATAGTATCCATGGATACCAGGCAGATCAGGGATTCCAAGCTAAGTAACTTCTGAATTGAAAGTCAACACCTCTTATCCAAACTATCATCACTGAAGTGTTTGCAAAGACATGCCAATGTTAACGTAGCAGATTTAACCTAAAGTGTAGGGAAGAAGGTTCAAAAGCTAATTTAACATGCTTTCTAAGAAGTTGGTATTTTCTTACTTTTGGAGAGGTAATTTCATGACAGCCTGGAAGAAATGAAAATGGATTTGTCATTATACATGTATTTGACAAGATTGAATTGGAAAATCTGTCTTATAAAATACAATCTTGAAATCAAAATTTAGAAAAATTCTAAAAATTGTGATATATTATAGAGAATTTTTTTCTACCTCAAAAGACCAATATATTTAATACTTTTTGCATAATTAATTGTAAGGTTGTGTATATATACACATAAATGTATATGTAGATCTCTATTATAACACTTTGATAAATAATAAATAAGTATCTAGGAAAAAGTATTTACATTTTCTTACACAGTTGAACCAATAGGGTGTGAAGAAAGCTGAAAATTAAAGCCATGCACAGGTTGAAGGTAAGTTGGGAATATTTAAATTGAACTATGTTTTCAATAGACTATAGGTAAGGCACTTTAAGATTTCTCACACTGGCTTAAAAACTTCTGAGAATTATGGTATTTTGTCCCATTTATTGATAATTGGTGATGACAAAAGCAAGTTAAGATTTTTTCTCCTATTATGGAAGCTAAAATACTGCTTCACAGCATCATTTTAAAGTCCAGCAAAGGGAGTGAATGGACTACAACTCTATGTACTGACATGGATGAACTGTACAAACAATACTAACCCAGCTACAACAAAGTAGATGCTTTGTGATTGAATTTACATAAATTTTGGTTTCTTTTCTTAAGATTTATTTACTCATTTGCTTGAGAGAGCGCATAGGTGGGGAGAGGGGTGGAGAGAGAAGGAGAAGGTGAGAAGCAGACTCCATGCTAAGTTCAGAGCCAACTGGGGCTTGATCCCACCACCTGGAGATCATGACCTGAGCAGAAATAAAGAGCTAGGCACTCAACCAAGTGAGCCACCCAGGGGCCCCTTGTGTAAGTTTTAAGAAAAGCAACTATGATATTTTGGGGTAAAATATACATAATGGAAAATTCACTAATTTAGCTATTTTGAAGGGTACACTTCACTGCCAATAAGTAAATTCATCATATTGTATAATAGTTGCCACTCCCCATTTCCAGAACTCTATACTCATGAAACAAAAAATCCCATGCAGCCCCTAGTAAACTCTATTCTGATTTTTGGCTTTATGAATTCACCTGTTCTAGGGACCTCATATAAGTGGTATCATACAATATCTGACCTTTTGTGTCTAGCTTATTTCACTCAACATCATGTTCACAAGTTTCATCTGTGCGTGGTATGTTATTGGAACTTAATTATTTTTATGGCTAAATAATATTTCACTTTGTCTCTGTATAAATTAAAATTTTGAGACCTGGTAGGATAAGTCCTCCAACTTTATTTCTGTGGAGGCCTGAGAGCTTGAAGCCTCCTACTCCACCAGTATCCTGGTGTCACTCTACAAGGCAAATATGGTCTTAAATATGAGCCTTCTGGTTACCTTTGCAGGGGTTGATAGTTGTTAAGTTTGAGATTCCCTATACTACTGGTGTTTCTGTTGTCCTGGTAACAGACTACTTTTTTCCCTTAGTGATGTTTATGTAGATCTGTAAACCCTACATTAAATTGTACACATTTGTGCAGTTTTTTTGGGGTTTACTTCAATGAATTTTTTTCAATTACACTTTTTTATTTCATTTTTATTTTTATTTTATTTATTTTCTTTTCTTTGTTCCAGAATTCATTGTTTAAGCACCACAACCAGTGTTCCACACCATACGTGCCCTGCACAATACCCGTCACCAGGCTCACCTGACCCCCCCAACCCCCTCCCCTCCAAAACCCTCTGTTTCTCAGAGTCCACAGTCACTCATGGTTTGTCTCCCCCCGTCCAATTTCCCCCAACTCCCTTCTCCTCTCCATCTCCCAGTGTCCTCCATGTTATTCCTCATGTTCCACAAGTAAGTAAAACCATATGATAATTGACTTTCTCTGCTTGACTTATTTCACTCAGCATATCTCTTCCAGTCCCGTGCATGTTGATATAAAAGTTGGGTATTCATCCTTTCTAATGGAGGCATAATACTCCATTGTATATATGCAACATATCTTCTTTATCTATGTCCGCTGAAGGGCATCATGGTTCTTTCCACAGTTTGGCGACTGTGGCCATTGCTGCTATGAACACTGGGGTACAGATGGCCCTTCTTTTAGCTATTTCAGTATCTTTGGGGTAAATACCCAGTAGTGCAATTGCAGGGTCATAGGGAAGCTCTATTTTTAATTTCTTAAGGAATCTCCACACTGTTTTCCAAAGTGGCTGCACCAACTTGCATTCCCACCAACAGTGTAAGTGGGTTCCCCTTTCTCCACATCCTTTCCAACACATGTTGTTTACTATCTTGTTAATTTTGGCCATTCTATCTGGTGTAAGGTGGCATCTCAATGTGGTTTTGATTTGACTCTCCCTGATGACTAATGATGATGAATATTTTTTCATGTGTCTGTTAGCCATTTGTATGTCTTCATTGGAAAAGTGTCTGTTCGTGTCTTCTGCCCATTTTAAAAATTTTTTTAAAATATTTTATTTATTTATTTGACAGAGATCACAAGTAGGCAGTGAGGCAGGCAGAGAGAGAGAGAGGAGGAGGAGGAAACAGGATCCCTGCTGAGCAGAGAGCCTGATGCCGGGCTCAATCCCAGGACCCTGAGATCATGACCTGAGCCGAAGGCAGAGGCTTTAACCCACTGAGCAACCCAGGCACCCCTTTTGCCCATTTTTTGACACGATTATCTGTTTTTTGTGTGTTGAGTTTGAGGAGTTTTTTATAGATCTTGGATATCAGCCCTTTCTACTGTCATTTGCGAATATCTTCTCCCATTCTGTGGGTTGCTTCTTTGTTTTGTTGACTGTTTCTTTGCTGTGCAGAAGCTTTTGATCTTGATGAAGTCCCAAAAGTTCATTTTCACTTTTGTTTCCTTTGCCTTTGGAGACATATCTTGAAAGAAGTTGCTGTGTCCAGTGTCGGAGAGGTTATTGCCTATGTTCTCCTCTAGGATTTTGATAGATTCCTGCCTCACATTGAAGTCTTATCCATTTCGAGTTTATCGTTGTGTATGGTGTAAGAGAATGGTCGAGTTTCATTCTTCTACACATAGCTGTCCAATTTTCCCAGCACCATTTGTTGAAGAGACTTTTTTCCACTGTATATTTTTTCATATTTTGTTGAAGATTATTTGACCATAGAGTTGAGGGTCCATATCTGGGCTCTCTACTCTGTTCTACTGGTCTATGTATCTGGTTTTGTGCCAATACCATGCTGTCTTGGTGATCACAGCTTTGTAGTAATCCTTGAAATCAGGCAACGTGGTGTCCCTAGTTTTGTTTTCCTTTTTTGGCATTTCCTTAGCAATTCGAGTTCTCTTCTGGTTCCAGGACCAGGTGGGATTTATGCATGGGATTCAAGGGTGGTTCAACATTCACAAATCAATCAATGTGACAGAACAAATCAATAAGAGAGAAGAACCACATGGTCTTCTCAATTGATACAGAAAAAGCATTTGACAAGATACAGCATCCATTCCTGATTAAAACAATTTAAAGTATAGGAGTAGAGGGAACATTCCTCAACTTCATAAAATCTAACTATGAAAAACCCACAGAGAATATCATCCTCTATGGTGAAAAGCTGACAGCCGTCCCTTTGAGATCAGGAACACGACAAGGATGCCCAATCTCACCACTCTTGTTCAAGATAGTACTAGAAGTCCTAGGAACAGCATCAGACAACAAAAAGAAATTTTTTTAAAGATTTTATTTATTTATTTGATAGACAGAGATCACAAGCAGGCAGAGAAGCAGAGAGAGAGAGGAGGAAGCAGGCTGTCCGCAGAGCAGAGAGCCCAATGTGGGGCTCGATCCCATGACCCTGGGATCATGACCCGAGCCGAAGGCAGCGGCTTTAACCCGTTGAGCCACCCAGGCGCCCCAACAACAACAAAAAAAAAAATTAAAAAAAATGTTCAAATTAGCAAAAAAGTCAATCTTTCTCTTTTTGCAGATGACATGATACTTTATATGGAAAACCCAAAAGACTCTATCCCCAAACTACTAGAACTCATACAGCAATTCAGTAATGTGGCAGGATACAAAAACAATGTACAGAAATCAGTACAGTTTCTTATGCACTAAAAATGAAAATATAGAAAAGGCAATGAGAGAATCAATTCCATTTACTATAGCACCAAGAACCATAAGATACCTGGGAATAAACCCAACCAAAGAGGTATGTACTCAAGGAACTACAGAACACTCATGAAAGAAATTGAAGACACAAAAAGATGGAAGAGATACAATGCTCATGGATCAGAAGAATAAACATTGTTAAAATTTCTATACTGCTGGGGTGCCTGAGTGGCTCAGTGGGTTAAGCCTCTGCCTTCAGCTCAGGTCATGATCTCAGGGTCTTATCTAGCCCTGCATCAGGCCCTATGCTCAGCAGGGAGCCTGCTTCACTCTCTCTCCCTCTGCCTGCCTCTCTCCTACTTGTGATCTCTCTGTCAAATAAATAAATAAAATTAAAAAAAATTACAAGTGTCTATACCGCCTAGAGCAATCTATACTTCCAATGCCATCACAATCAAAATTCCACCGGCATTTTTCAAAGAGCTGGAATCAATTAAACTTTTTAATTTTTAATTGTTTTTAAGTAGGCTCTGTGCCAGTGTGGGGCCCAACATGAGACCTGAACTCACGACCCTAAGATCATGGCCTCAGCAAAAAAAAAAAAGTTGGATGCCCAACAGACTGAGTCACCCAGGTGACCCAAATGAAACTTCTTTTTTTTTTTTTAAAGATTTTATTTATTTATTTGTTAGAGCGAGTGAGCACAGGCAGACAGAGTGGTAGGCAGAGGCAGAGGGAGAAGCAGGCTCCCTGCCGAGCAAGGAGCCCAACGTGGGACTCGATCCCAGGATGCTGGGATCATGGCCTGAGCCAAAGGCAGCTGCTTAACCAACTGAGCCACCCAGGTGTCCCCCAAATGAAACTTCTTAAAAAGAATTTACCTATGAAACAATAAAAAAGGAACAAACTAATGATGATGCTTACAATAACATAGATGAATCTGAAAGCATTAGGCTAAATGAAAGGATATAGATTAAAAAGGATACATGCAATGATTCGATTTATAGAACATTCTTGAAAAGACAAACTTGAAGGAGTAAAGACCAGATCTGTGTCCCTCAAATGTTTAGTGTTGTCAAGTGGCATATCATCTGTAATCATCATCAAACTGAGGAGTTTCAGGGCATCAAGTACCAAACTTTAAGAAGAGTAGTGAACCCTTCCTTTTATTACTTGTTTTCTATTTCTGTTACCTGTGTATTTGTTGCCCTTCTTCTCATAGTAACCTCTCACGGATTCTTCAAGATAAAAGTCTCTTCTTTCTCTGTGACACTGACACTCCCTGTCAGGGTCCTGAGTCAAGCAGTACTCACATGCCAGGATCTCAGTCTCTCTGTCTAATTCCCTACCCCTTTAACCCACATTGCTCTGTTCACAAATGCAGGAAGCCAGAGAGCTGGGGAATTAAAACTCTGGGAAACTCAACCCAGGATTCTTGTGAGTTCCCTAACAATTCCAGGGCAAATAGTCAGAAATTCAAGTTTCACGGGTTTTTCAGAATTTTACACAAGATTAATTTCCATTCTACGGACACCTTGCTTATTGTCCAGTACTTCTTTCCCTTTTCTGTAACCATTGTCACCCTGGCATTCCCTGTATTTTTCAAATAAACTATGTACACACATTCTTGTTTTAGGTCCACTTAAACCAAGATAGTACTTAGCACACATATCCCGTTAAGGCCAAGTTCTTCTGAGTTAGTGTCAACTGAAACTGTGGTATGTATAGACCAACATCCATCGTAAGATCATAGAGTCTCTTGTTCTTCCTTTTTTGCCTTCTAAGCCCCAGAAGCAATTGGCATATAATGGGCACTTGATTAAAATGTACTAATCAGTTAATCTCATGTACCTGAAACTTGTTTTCATGTTTGTTTTTTTAAAGAGCCATACTGCTTTATGGAGAGGACATTTGATGGTCAAAAGACCAGATGGGAAAGAAGCTAAGTTGTTTAAAAGGGCATGCAGAATCTAGGGAGAAGGCTAGAAAACAGAAAGGAGGATATTCATTCTAGAGACTGATTTCAACATGAATTCATATTTTTAGGAACTTCAAAATACAATTTCAGATATCTGAATTATACTACTCCCTGAACTGGAGTTTTGATATGGCTATAGTCTAAATGGTTAGTAGCCAAATAAAATGCTTAAGTTATCAGGCATCATCCAGATAGTCATTTCCTGTCAGGGACAATTATCTGTGGAGGTATTCTAAGACCATGTTCATGCAATCAAATGGCTGGGTGTATTTACAATTTGTAATAAACTGGGCAACTTAAAATTCTATAACATGTTAAGGCAGAAAAATGATATCATATAGTTTTTTTTAATTGCACTGAGAATAAAGAAGAATATGAACATTTCTTTAAACAATGTTCTTAAAGGACAATTCACTTTGTTTGAATAAGATTAGGTCAAAGATACAGGAGATGTAAATACCAAGAGACTCAATGAAGCAAAATACTGGTGTGAGAGGCTCTGAAATGAAGGAATCATCTTTTAGGATTCAACAGTTTGATCTTGAGAAAATCAGTGAGTGTTGGATAAGTCTGGTGATCTAGGAGTGGGATAGAGGGGAATCCATACTCATTCAATATGTTCCACATAACACTTCTTAAAATTAGATCCTGGTTGGGCGCCTGGGTGGCTCAGTGGGTTAAAGCCTCTGCCTTCGGCTCGGGTCGTGATCCCAGGGTCCTGGGATCGAGCCCCGCGTCAGGCTCTCTGCTCGGCGGGGAGCCTGCTTCTCTCCTCTCTCTCTGCCTGCCTCTCTGCCTGCTTGTGATCTCTGACTGTGAAATAAATAAATAAAATCTTTTAAAAAAAAATTAGATCCTGGTTTTAGAGCTAAGAAAACAACATGTGTTTTGTGTCACATGTAGGTATGACTTCAAACTGTTTTTGTGTTCTTAAATTTATGAACTGCTGAGCAGGCACATGGAAATAAAAAAGCAAAGTCAAAAGACACATATTTAATTTTTACAATAAAGTTGACCAACTGAATTCTGCTTGTTCAAGCAGTAGAGCTGATACTCTTTAGGTTTTTATTAAATACAGTTCCAGAGAAAAGTTACTTTATGAATCACCCTTTGTATTCCATACCACCCCTCATCCCTACTGCACTCACACACAAGAACTTAATAAATATTTTAAATAATGTGTTCCTCGGTGTAACATAGAAAAAGTGATCCTTTTTCTACGTTACACCGAGGAACACATTAATTCTGGAACACTGAAAAGAAATTTAAAAAAATAAAAATTTAAAAAAAGTGATCCATATTCAAACATGTTTGAGGATGTTATATATTTTAAAAAAGAAATATTTCTGCATAACTTTCTGCCCCTTTAGTAAGATTATATCAGGAGTTGGCAAACCCTTGCCAGGATGGGCTAAATCCAGCCAATCATCTGTTTTTATAAATGAAGGTTTAGTGGAACAGAACTATATGTATTTGTTGATAGATTATCTGTGGCTGTTTTGTTACAATGACAGAGCTTTTGACAGAGACTCTATGGCCTTCAAAGCTGAAAAGATTTACTACCTGATCTTTTTCAAAAAAAAAAAGTATCTGACCCCTGGGCTTAAAGACAATATGTAATACACACTGTAATATATAGTATACAATTTTCATAATTACTTGAGCAGAGAACCCATTCCTCACATTTTGTAGCTTTATTGTTCTGTGGAACAGCATATAGAATGTAGTATTCTAGTGTCTGCTCAGCTGTTTGTTTTCCTCTTTATTTTTAAGTGAGATTTGGCCAACCATAAACATGAAGTTTCAAAGTTATTTTGAAGAAGTGGGAAGAACATAATGCAGCACTTGTAATAGAAGATACCCTTGGAGATCTCACTGGTTTTTCAACAGTAATATAAAATAATAGCTGGTGGTGGTAATTTCTTAGAGAAGAACCCATCAAAAAATATCTTTTAAAAATATAGTTTATACATTCAGTTTATTTGGTTCTCTTATAGATTTGCATTGTGATTTTTCATGAGCTGAGCAAAAGTTATCCCTGTTTCATAGATAATAGTTGCCTCAGTGTGCTTAAATTGCTATTTTTATGTTAAAAGATATACTTGCAGAATACATGCTTATCTTGATACTCGATCAGTTTTACATTACATTTTATTTTTATACCAAACATTCTGTAAATTAAAATGAATTACATAAATAGAAGTAAAAATTTGACTTTTACTATTATTTTGTCTAATAAAATTTATCATTTTGAAGAAGTAGCTTAAGAGTGAGTTTTCCCTTGTTGGAAACAGAAGGAAAGTACATTAAGATTGCTTAATATTTTCCTTAAAATATTGTTGAAAAAATAACATTTCAGATAATTAAGAAAAAAAACAGTCTTACAAGTTTTAAGACCTATGTATCAATCCTTCTTTTTTTTTTAAATGGAGGTAGAATTGAAATAACATGGTTTCAGGTGTATGATGGAAGTTATGGCAAAAATGATCACAAAAAGTCCAGGTTAACATCCATCATCATACACAGTTACAATTTTTTTTCTTGTGCTAAGAACTTTCAAGAGCCACTCTCCTACTTTCAAGTATGCAATACAGTATTATTAACTATAGTTACTATGCTGCATATTACATTCCCTTGACTTAGTCATTTTTTTTGTATTTCATTTTTTTTATTTAAGCTTTTTTATTTAAACATATAATGTAACCCCACCACCCTCTCCCAACCCCACTCCCCTCCCCCCCCCTCAGTTTGTTTTATGACATTAAGAGTCTCTTTTGGTTTGTCTCCCTCCCGATCCCATCTTGTTTCATTTTTACTTTTCCTACCACCTTAACTCCCACCCCCGTTGCATCTCCACTTCCTCATATCAGGGAGATCATGTGATAGTTGTCTTTCTCCAGTTGACTTATTTCGCTAAGCATAATACGCTCTAGTTCCATCCATGTTGTCGCAAATGGTAAGATTTCATTTCTTTTGATGGCTGCATGGTATTCCATTGTATATATATACCAATTCTTCTTTATCCATTCATCTGTTGATGGACATCTAGGTTCTTTCCATAACTTGGCTATTGTGGACATTGCTGCTATAAACATTCGGGTACATGTGCCCCTTTGGATCACTGCATTTGTATCTTTAGGGTAAATACCCAGTAGTGCAATTGCTGGGTCATAAGGTAGCTCTATTTTCAATTTTTTGAGGAATCTCCATGCTGTTTTCCAGAGTGGTTGCACCAGCTTGCATTCCCACCAACAGTGTAGGAGGGTTCCCCTTTCTCCACATCCTCGCCAGCATCTGTCATTTCCTGACTTGTTCATTTTAGCCATTCTGACTGGTGTGAGGTGGTATCTCATTGTGGTTTTGATTTGTATTTCCCTGATGCCCAGTGATGTGGAGCACTTTTTCATGTGTCTGTTGGCCATCTGGATGTCTTCTTT
>ML098024.1:0-17352 GCA_003697995.1 Taxidea taxus jeffersonii
TTTTGTGGTGAGTTTTTCTGCCTTGTCATTTTGTCCAGATAAGAATCCGCTGTTCGCCTTGTTAAATGAACTTGGTCTTGGCTGGATTTCTTTTTGATCTTCTGGGGGAGGGGCCTGTTGTAGTGATTCTCAAGTGTCTCTGCCCCAGGTGGAATTGCACCGCCCTTACCAGGGGCCGGGCTACGTAATCCTCTCAGGTTTGCTTTTGGGTGCTTTTGTTCCCTGAACGCTTTGCGTAGAGTTCCTGGAGGACGGGAATGAAAATGGTGGCCTCCCAATCTCTGGTTCGGAGGAGCCGAGAGCTAGGGGCCCCAGTCTTCAGTGCACTTTCAGAGAAAAGCATCCAATCACTCCCGTCTCCCCAGCCTCCGGCCGCGCTTGGACAAAATCGTGCGTAATCATTCCCGTCTCACTGGCTTCTTGGAGCACTCCGAGCTCACCCAGCCTGTGACCAAGCGTCTCTGTCTCTGGCAGAGTCCCACCTGGAGTCTCCGAACCCCGTAGATCCCTGAGCTCTCCCGGGTCGGAGTCTCCCCGGATCTTGTGGGGACCCCTCACACAGAGCACTGGCCCGTGTCACAGACCATGGCTCTAGGACACCCCAAGAGCTCACTCCTCGGCTCTGTCTCCGCAGCCGGCTTTCCCGCTCTAATACCTGTGAGCTCTGCGACACTCAGACACCCCCGATCCTCCTGTGACCCCGTGGGACCTGAGTCCACACTGTCCCCGTGAGGTCTTCACCCCAGTTTAGCCTCTGGAGCAATGTCCCTCCATGAAGCAGACTTTTAAAAGTTCTGATTTTGTGCTCCGTTGTTCCGCTGCTTGCCGGGAGCCGGCCCCTCCCCCCAGGGTCTATCTTCCCGTTACGTTGGATTCATTTCTCTGTTGGTCCTACCTTTTAGAAAGTAGTCAATTTTCTGTTTGTAGAATTGTTGTTTTTCTTTTCTTCGATCTCCTGTTGGATTCTTAGGTGTTCGGAATGGTTTGATAGGCTATCTAGCTGATCTCCTGCTGCCTGATGTCGTCTCAGCCTGCTACTTCTCCGCCATCTTGACTCCCTCCCAAAGGCTTTCCTTAAATAAGTCCTCACTGCAGCCCTTAGAACAAGCTTGGAGTTGGTATATAATTTTGGGAAATGTAACTATTTTCTCTGGCATCCTGTGCACAATGCATTGGGAGCTCATCATATATGTTGTAATTACTCCAATTTTCATTTAAGCTATGAAAGCCACAAGGAGGAGAATATCAGTGTGTCTTATTAAATATTTCTTTTGATTTGCATACCACAATTTGTTGTGCAAAATCTAATTACTCTACTACTGTTTTAAATGTATTTTTTTCTTTAAAATAGTAAGAAAGTGTGAGAATTTACTTCCATATGAACCCAGAATTTCTTAAGATATCAATCTTTATGATATTGTTATATAATTACAAAACTGAGGAAATTTTTAAGAGAATAATTTAAACCTAAATGCACTAAAAAGTAAACCATTTCAGTTTTTAGGAGACTTTGGATTGTCTCCTATAGATTACCACAAGGGGGCATGTGAAGATCAATACAAAAATAAATTTATAAAAGGTCTTTGATTTAAAAAATTACAGTTGTTTTTAAACTTTTTGAAAAGGTGATTTATTTCACCATGGGTATGTTTATTTTGTGAAACACAGTTTCACTGAACATTAGAACTGGCTAAATATTAAGTCATTCCATATTCTTTCCTGAATTTGGAACTGAAAAAAAGGTTTCATTGTTTTATGAAACAGCTTAGCACTCTTGACTTGTTGGATGAGGAAAAAAGTTAACAAGAACATGCCCCCGAAGCTGTCACTTTACCAGGCAGGTATTTCATGGTGGACAGGAATACCTTTTGTGAAACTAGGTGTCTTAGGAAACTGATAATATTTGGGAGATGTTCTCCCTTTTGACTATTTCATACAATACAGTTCTTTCTTACAATATTAAATTTCTTTTTAATGTCTTTATTTAAAATAATTAATCTACAATTGCTACATTAATAATAAATATCTGTACTCCATCTCTAAATCACATACACACACACAATTAACCCAAACTTTCAAGTCTCAATAGAAATATAATTTTAAGCAAAACAGATATAAATAAATCATATTTTCATAAATTCATGGGATGTTACTTTTAACTGTCTAAGTATTTGTCACAATTTCTCAAAGAGAGAATGTCAATTAGGAAAGGGAGCAGTGACAACTATGCAAAACAGAATTTCAAAATGGAAAACTGTTTCAACAACTTTAAAAGCAGATGTTTCCCAAAAGAAATATATTCCATTTAAAATATTATACAAGCCAAAATTCTGGGAAATGGTTTTCAACTTTAGGTAAAAGCTGGAAACAAACGTGGATATGTATTTCATATTTTAGTCAGTTCACTATTGAAGTCTGTAACAGTTCCTTTTGTAAGGTTTATGGGAAGAAGGAGCCAAAGTTTGGGATTCCATACACGGAATATGAAAACCAAACAAATATTCCAAAGCTATATCACATTCACATGAAGAAGCTAAAGCAATTATGAACTCACATGGTGACGTTCTCCTTCCTTTGTCACTTCTATAATTTAAAGTTGGAACAATTACAGTATTTACTGTGACTTCCCAAAGCATTGTGTATTAGTAGCCAGAGCAAAGAATTATTTTCCAGAACTATCTGTTCTAGTTCTAGTTTCATTACTATATTCTCTATGCTCTTTCTAAATGCGTTTAACTAATTCATTATCACTTATAGGTTAACAACTTTGGAATATTAAGTCTTTTATGCTAAAATGCCATCTTATTGAGTTCATTAATGTATTTATTCAACACATATTTATAGAATGTCCACTATGCACAATGTAACTATGCTTTGGGAAATAAATACAAAGAAATATGCCATAATCTTGGTGTGGGAGAAACCTTTGCCTAGTTGGGGGAGAACAACCATGGAGCCAAATAAAGGTTAAGTCATCATACAAACAAGACATGTTATGGAGTATACCAAATAGATAGTAAATGCTATTAGATTTCAGATATGGTTTGTAGTGTGGAGATTAAAGACCATATAATGTGGACTGGTAGAGAGGGAGGACTGAGCACTTCAGTTAGCTAAATTAGTATGAACAATTCAGAAAAGAAAAAAAGGCATTTACATGATGACTTGGTGACAGGGAATACATTAGTTGGATTGAACTGGAGATTTCATATTTGAGAAACAAAGGGCACTAAAATTTGAAATGAAAATAATAATTGTACAAAAAGAAAAGAAAGTAATAATTTATTATCTAGATAATAAGTCTATTGAAAGGGTTAAATAAGACAGTCATACCTCTAATACGAAGATACATCTAAAACTCCTTCATATATAATTAATGTCCCTATATGGTAGTTCATTTAATCATTCTTGATGATCTCGAGTTAAATGGTCAAGACAAATCAGAACTGACCTCTTTGAACAAATTTGCCTGCTTGAATGCAGGAGGCCAGATGAGATATTTTCTTGTGGTTCCTTCCAGTACAAAGATCTCCTATTCTACATAGTTAGAGCCCTAAACTAGATTATTCTCAAGAAAAATAAAATGAATATGACTCAGATAATCTAAGAGCTGAAAGCATAATTTTTTTTTTAATTTGACAGATGGAGATCACAAGTAGGCAGAGAAGCAGGCATAGAGAGAGGAGGAAGCAGACTTCCCTGCTGAGCAGAGAGCCCGATGTGGGGCTTGATCCCAGGACCCTGGGATCATGACCTGAGCCGAAGGCAGAGGCTTTAACCCACTGAGCCACCCTGGCGCCCCTGAAAGCATAAATTTTGATGCTGGAAAAATAAGACCGTATAATCTAATATATTTATTTATTTATCTACCTATCTATCTATCTATTTATTTATTTAAAGACAGGCAGACTGCCACATACAGCACCTAATTTGGATGTGTCTGGAATCTTGTAAGCTTGACTACCCTACATTCTCCTACAAATGGACCTTGAGAGCTGATTTGGAGGTGCTAGCAGGGGAGACAGCTACTCATATACCCTTGACTGATGAATGGTCCTTCTCTATTGGGAAAGGTCATCCTCATCAACCAAGCATGCAACTTTAGGAGGGATGCACATGGAGGAGTGAGGGAGGAAAGCTTACCCACCTAGACAGCCAGGTCAGCTGAATCAAACCTGGCAATCAATGGGGTGACAGATGTTGCAGCCAGACCACCCTCACAATATTGAATACATTGTTAAATGTATATAATGTAATCTCTCATGACTGATGAGCTATAATTCATCTAAGAATTTATTTTAACAAAGGGTATATTTTCAGGGATGTCTCTATAATTGAACCACAATCCTGTTGACATCTTTGGATGTTTAGTTTAATATTATTATATGGAGTAAGATCAGCCTTTCTGTTATGATTTGAACAGATTTCTATTTTACCCAGGAGCAGTAGATGATCCTAAAATAATCTAATAATTGAAAAGATAAGGGGCACCTGGGTGGCTCAGTGGGTTAAAGCCTCTGCCTTCGGCTCAGGTCATGTTCCCAGTGTCCTGGGATTGAGCCCCGCATCGGGCTCTCTGCTCAGCAGGGAGCCTGCTTCCCTCTCTCTCTCTCACTGCCTGCCTCCCTGCCTGCTTGTGATCTCTGTCTGTCATATAAAAAAATAAAATCTTTTAAAAAAGCAAAAAAAAAAAAAAAAGATAATTACTACCTTTAAGTACTTTTTAAGTACTTTAGTGAAGTTTGTGGGGTTCAGGCCTGGATCACTCCCAAGGACCAACTGTCTCTTCCAAAAATGATCATTATCCATAAATTACTGCTGCTGTTCTATTATCCTGATACCAATAATCCTTACCTGTATGCAAAGGATGACGGGGGGGGTGTGGAATGGTGACAGAAATATACACTATTTGAATGACTTTGAATGACTCCTGAATATCCAATACCTAAGCACTTTCAGCAGCCAAGACTCTCATAGGTGTATAGGGTATAGAAACAGCTGAAGGCCTGACATTAACAAATGCAGGATGAGCAAATTCTTCAAAATATACAGAGAAATTGGAAGCGAACTTATGTGACTCAGTGGCCTGAAATTTCCTAAGTCTTATATTCAGGTACTCTTGTTCCTGAGGCACTTTTGGAGACAAAATGAATGAGGGAAAGAATAGCTTAAAATATGGATCTCTTCCAGAATCATCAGTCACCCTATCCTAAGAGCACTATCATCTGACAAAGAGAATAGAGAACATTTTTGCATTTGGCAGGTGAGAGAGCCAGGAATGGAGAATTAACCTGATGACGTCTGAACTGTTTCTAACTTGAAACTGGAAATGTGAAAGATTCTAAGGGTTCTTTTTTTAAGATTTTATTTATTTATTTGGCATACAGAAATCACAAGTAGGCAGAGAGGCAGGCAGAGAGAGAGGAAGGGAAGCAGGCTCCCTGCTGAGCAGAGAGCTGGATACAGGGCTCTATCCCAGGACCCTAGGCTCATGACCTCAGCCAAAGGCAGAGGCTTTAACCCACTGAGCCACCCAGGTGCCCTTGACTCTAAGGATTCTAAAACATATTGTGATTTGGCATTTGGGGGATAAATACCAATCAGTGAATGGAAGTAGACAAATGAATGCACCATTTGTTAAAGTAAATTTTTAGACATTCCACTGATTCATTATTCTTTTTTTTTTTTTAAACCTGGGTGAGACCTTTTTTTTATTATGAAGGTAGAGCTCTAAGAACAGAAAGATATTACATGCCTGCTTGCAGTTTCTTGTAAAAAGAACAATAATGTGAAAAATTAGTAAAAAATTAAAATCTCCAAACTTATTTAAAACCTAAAAACGGTAGGCAGCTTCCCCTGTATCTTAGTTTTGATCACTTTTGCTTAATCAGGTTTGCATACCTGGGCGAAGAGAGTATGTAATTTTTCTAGTCTTATTCATACTTCGGAGTGCCCTTCAGAGCTTGGTGTAGATTTTAAGAATCATTTGAAGCTTCTGGCTCAGCATGATGTTCCCTCTGGCCTTCAGTCTGCCACTAAAGTATGTCTTCTGGGGGTCCAGCTTGCCCAGGACCACATCCATGAAATCTTCATCTGGAAGGGTGAGGGTTGCGTTGGCTGAGACTTTGGCTGGGCCTTGGTACACTTTTCCAGAACCGCCTTTGAGGTCAATAATCCACTTGGCTTCTGTGTGTCCTCCTTTAGTGATATGCCACTCAAATATGGCATTGACCTTTTTTTGCCACCTCATGCCCAATATCCTTAAGGCGGCGACCTATCTCCTCAAAGACCAGAGTACTCTAGAGCTCCCCGCCCTCAAAGGGTGTCTTCACTGAAGTATCAGATTTTGGCAAGAGATCCACATACGCATTTGAAATGACAATGTCTCTGGTCTTGGACCTTGGTTTGGAAATGGATTCTGTTCCTTCCTTCCACATCTCTGTTTGTAGAGTCTGTCCTGGATACACTGGTTTTGCGAAACGAACCTTAACTGCCTTGAATCTCGACACATCATAATCTGCAAACTGCTTTAAAACATGCCTGGCAGAAAATCCAAATGTACATAATCCGTGTAATATGCACTTGTCAAAACCTGCGAAAGCAGCAAAGTTAGAATCGATGTGTAAGGGATTCCAGTCGCCGCTGAGGCGGTACAAAGCAGCCTGATTAAGAGAGGTGGTGTCTCTAAGTACGGCATCGGGAGGTCTATTAGGCACGGCTACAGCTACCTTGGCTTTGTCTGATGTCCGTTTTCCACCAATGCCTCCAGAGCCAACAACAAAAATAGAGAACTGATTATAACACACAAGCTCCTCCTCAAAGTAAGAATAGACATCCACAACAACTACTAGCCCAGATCCTTTTTCTAGGACATCAGCAATGACTGCTTCACATTTTAAGTTTCCTGCTCTGGGAAGTAAGTGGTTTATATAACTCCAAGTATTGCTCCCTGTGGTGAACCTTTCCCAAGTTGACTGAAACCCCAGTAATCTTTGATAATTCTCCACCTGCTATAGGTTTCTGAGCTATAATAACTCCAAAAGTAGGCAAACAGGAGAAATTGGTGCTTCCTTCATATATAAATTTCATATCATTACTGGGCCTAACTTTCATATGTGCAAATGAAGAGGTTAGATTAGGGTATCTCTCAGCCCTAATATTCTATAATTTCTAAAAGGGACTGTCCAAATATCAGTGTTGATAAGATTTTTTGATGATCTTATCCTTGAAATCTTCCTTAATCTGTCCACTTTCAAAAGAAATTGCCCTTTCTTGTCCCTGTATCCTCATGGCATTTATTATCTGTATCACTTGCCTTTTTACTGTTGTGTGTTACAGTGACATTTGTTTTGCTGCCATGTCCCCCTAGATTGGGAGCTTTTTAAAGATATGTTATGTCCTAAGGTTCTCAAACAAAAATTTCATTTTAACTAATTGAAAATCTTTATCCCCTTCACATGCAAAATATTTTAATAAATTTTGCAAGGGATAAGAAGATGATTAGGAGCCAATCAAAAAACTTTTCTCTCATCACTATCAATTAACCAGGAATATAAGTAGTGGATAAACTAGAACAGGCAAATCTTAGTTTCTAAGTCAGGCTTAGGGAAATTTTTGTTCTAGACTACAAAGGTAAAATTAAACAATGATTAAAATAAATTAGTGACATAGTGTAATAAGTAGACATTTAAAATTGTCTGACACAGTCTGATTTTTTTTTTACCTACATGTCCTTATTTTCTGGATCAGATCTGGATACTTGACAAAAAACATAATTGCCAGACAGAAAGTTCTGCCTCTACTAGAAGAATTAGGGAAAAAAATGATAGCAGAATTCAATATTTAAAGACAAGTAGGAAAAGAATAATGGAGAGGTCCAAGCAAGAAAGAAGAGAATAATGCAAAATGACAGGGCTTGGCTTCTTTATTTAGTTTCATAAAACATTTGCTAAAATGGCTCAGGCACTGTTTGTACATGTTTACTGAGGGTGTTAAAATGACAAATGCAAGTCCATGAAGAACTAAAGATCTTCAGGGATTTCTATAAAGTTAAAATATTCATTTGCATAGACTTTAACTTGGGACATTCAAAATCGCACCATGTCCCCTTTACTAGGAATCAAATTTAAAGAGCTAAGATTTCTGGACTTATACCTTGATTTCTAGTAGATGGTGGAGGCTTAGGAGGACCCTAGGCTTAACTCATCCCATAAACACAGCTAGATAACTATCAAATCATTCTGAAGATTGACAGAACAAACTCTAGAACTAAAGGGAGAGAAGAAACCACATTGAGGAAGGTCGGAAATGTGAAGATGTGGTTTGGGGGAGGAATGGATTGTGGGTGCTGAGGATAGGAAGGAGTTGTCGTTGCAGAGAAAGGTGCAGGAAAGAGGAGCAAACATCAAAATACAGGAGGAGAACCAAGAGCCACTGGCTGAAACAGAGGGGGTTGATTGTCCTGAGTTCTTTCAACCAACAGGGCTTAAAGACAAGAGTGTTAAAGGTCAGTGGACTTGGCAGTGTTAGAGCCCTGGGGGCACTGTTTTACTCCTGGAGAGAAGGCAGACAAAAAACATGGGGGCAGATGGCCTAGAAACAGCTCTCTGAAGAACACCTGGGGCAAACGGGGAAGATTATTCAGTATTCTTGGAGCACGTACCTATACCTGAGAGGCAGCTTTTATGAAGATGATTCTCTGCAGCAAATGAGCTGGCAAGTGCTATTTCCCTCCTTTTTCCCTCAACATAAAATGAAAGCCACCTTCAAAAAAGCAGGTCAGGCCCAAGTCCCACATCCCTGTTCTCTGGCAAGAACGCCCTGCTTGGTCAAGCTTGCCTCAATCCCAGTGAGGCAGAGCCCTCCACCAGAGACGAGTGAAGACCTCTGAACACACCATAAACCTGAAGCCTGGAGTTTAAAGCAGCAAACTTAGCTGGGATAGAGCCCAGAGGGCACTGTGCCACTCCTGGAGGGATAGCAGGCAAACAACAGAGACAGATAACATGCAAGCAGCAATTTGAAAACCACCTAGGACACAAATGGGGGAGATTATTCCCTTGCCCTCAAGTGCTTCCCTGAGAGGCAGGATTCAGGGAGTGCCTCTCTGGGCACAAAGGATCTGGCTACCACCATTTGCCTCCCCCACCCCAGCATACACCTGGAGACACCTGCTGAAATCAATCCAGTGCCATAATATCTGCCTAACCTGATTACACCCCTGCATTCAGGCGAGAATGCCCTTCTTGGTCAAGCTTGACTCAGTCCCAGCACAGTGATTCCCTTTTCCAGAAGACCAGCATACGTGTCTACCCACACCACATCTCCCAGAGAGTTCTGCAAAACTTCAATTCTAGTGGAAGTACACGGGAAACTAACAAGTTAAGGCCTTCTTCCATCTTCCAGCTTTTCAGATTCTTTTCTTCATCACTATATTTTTGCCAATTTAATCACAATATATTTTGGTGTTGTTTTGCTTTAGTTGTTTTTTTTTTTGGGGGGGGGGTTCTCTGTGGCTCCTGGATCTGGATGTCTCTTTCCTTCTCCAGATTAGGGAAGGTTTCAGTTATTATTTCCTCTGATAGCAGCAGATTTCTCAACAGAAACATGGCAAGCTAGGGAGAGTGGCATGATATATTCAAAGGAGATAAAGGTATCTTCCTCTTTAAAGGAGAAAATGACCACTAAACCAGCCCTGTATAAAATATTAAAGGGAACTCTTAGAGTGGAAAGGAAAGACCAAAAGTGACAAATTCTAGAAAGGAACAGAGAAAAATCTCCAGCAACAATGGCAAAACAAGTAATAAAATGTCACTAAATACATATCTATCAATAATTACTCTGAATGTAAATGGACTTTAAATGCTCCAATTAAAAGACATAGGGTATCAGAAAGGAAAACAAACAAACACTAAACAAGGACAATCAGTATGCTGCCTAGAGGAGACTCATTTCAGACCTAAGGATTCCTGTAAAATGAAAGTGAGGGGATGGAGAAATATTTATCATGCAAATGGGTATCAAAAGAACGCCAGAGTAGCAATACATATTTCAGACAAACTAGACTTCAAACAAAAGGCTGTAACAAGATATGAAGAAGGGCACTATATCATAAGAAAGGGGACAATCCAAAAGGATCTAACATTTGTAAATACCAATGGCCCCAACATGGGACCACACAAATATATAAAACAGTTAGTGACAAACGTAAGGGAACTCATTGACAAGAATACAATAACAGTATGGGGATTTTAAGAGTCTGCTTACATCAATGGACAGATCATCTAAACAAAATCAACAAGGAAGCAATGGCTTTGAATGACACACTGGATCAGATGGTATAATTATAAGGTATATTTGGAACATTCCATCCTAAAACAGAAGAATACACGTTCTTCTCAAGTGCACATGAGACATTCTCCAAAATAGATCACATACTGTGTTACAAATTAGATCTCAGCAAATTCAAAAAGACTGAGATCATACCATGCATGTTTTCTGATAACAACACTACAAAATGTGAAGTCAGCCACAAGAAAGAATTTGGAAAGACCACAAATGAATGGAGCTACTAAACAAATGAACATGCTACTAAACAATGAGTGGGTCAACCAGGAAATTAAGGTGGAAATAACACAAAAATACATGGAAACAAATGAAAATGACAACACGATGGCCCCAAAATCTTTGGGATGCAGCAAAAGTGGTCTTAAGAGGGAAGTATATAGCAATACCTCAAGAAGCAAGAAAAAATCTCAGATGACCTAATCTTACACTTGAAGGAACTATTTTAAAAAAATGGAACCTAAAACCCAGAGAAAGAAGGAGATAATAAAGATTAGAACAGAAATAAATGATACACAAACAAAAAATAAGAATAGGTCAATGAAATCAGGAGCTTGATCCCTGAAAAAAAATAATAAAATTGATAAGCCTTTACCAAATCTATCAATATGAAAAGACAAAGGACCTAAGAAAAACAAAATCACACATGTGAGAGGAGAAATAACAACAAATACTACAGAAATATAAACAATTCTAGGAGAACATTATGAAAAACTATATAGCAACAAATTGGATAACCTCGGTGAAATGGATGAATTCTTAGAAACATATGAGCTACAAAAACTGGCAAAGGAAGAAATAAACATTTGAACAGACTAATAATGAATAAAGAAAATGAATCACTAATTAAAAACTCCCAAAAAACAAAATTCCAAGGTCAGTTGGCTTCACAGGTGAATTCAACCAAACATTTAAAGAAGAGTAAATATTAATTCTTCTAAACTATTCCAAAAAATAGAAAAGGAAGAAGAACTTGTAAATTATTTCTATGAGGCCAGCATTATCTTGATTCCCAAACCAGAAAAGGACCACCACTAAAAAGGAGAATTATAGGCCAATATCCCTGATGAACATGGATTAAAAAAATTTTTCTCAAAAAGATATTAGTGGGAGGGAGGAGTCAAGATGGTGGAGAAGTAGCAGGCTAAGACGACATCAGGTAGAAGGAGATCAGCTAGATAGCCTATCAAACCATTGTGAACACCTACAAATCCAACAGGAGATCGAGGAGAAGAAGAGCAACAATTCTAGAAACAGAAAATCGGCCACTTTCTGAAAGGTAGGACCGGCGGAGAAGTGAATCCAAAGCGACAGGAAGAGAGACTGCGGTGGGGTGGGGTTGTCTCCCAGAAAGTGGTGGAGCAATGGAGCACAAAATCAGGACTTTTAAAAGTCGGCTCCATGGAGGGACATCGCTCCAGAGGCTAAACTGGGGTGAAGCCCACGTGGGGTCAGCATGGACCCAGGTCTCGTGGGGTCACAGAAGGATCGGGGGTGTCTGAGTGTCACAGAGCTTCAGAGGTACTAGAGCAGGGAATCCGGCTACAGAGACAGAGCCGAGGAGTGAGCTCTCAACTTGGGGTTACCTTGAACCATAATCTGTGGCACAGACCACTGCTCTGTGAGTGGAGTCCCCACAAGATCCGGGGAGACACCTCCTGGAAGAGCTCAGGGATCTGCAGGGCTCGGAGACTCCAGGTGGACCTGTGTGCCTGAGGCAGAGACGCTTGGTCACATGCTGGTTGAGCTTGGAGCTGGAGACCAGGGAGATGGGAGTGATTGAGTGCTCTTCTCTGAGGGCGCACTGAGGAGTGGGGCCCCGAGCTCTCGGGTTCTCCAGGCCACCATTTTCATTCCCATCCCAGAACTTTACAGAAAGCATTCAGGGAAAGAAAGCTCCCAAAAACAAACCCGAGGGGATTAATAGCCTGGCCCCTGGTAAGGGCAGTGCCATTCCGCCTGGGACAAAGACACTTGAGAATCACTACAACAGGCCCCTCTCCCATAATATCAAGAAATCCAGCCAAGACCAAGTTCACTTACCAAGGAGAACAGCAGAATTCCAGAGGAGGAGAAAGCAAAGCATGGAATTCATGGCTTTCTCCCCATGATTCTTTAGTCTTGCAGTTAATTAATTTTTTTTAATTTTATTTTCTTTCTTCTGCTAATTTTTTAACTTCTACACTTTCCTATTTTAATGTTTTTTAACTACTTTATCTTAACAATACCTTTCATAAAAATAATAATACTTTTTTGAACTTTCATTATTAGTCATATTTTATCCTTCATTGTATTTAACTTTATTTTTTGTATACACATAGGGTTTTTTCTTCTAAAATATTTGGGGTACAACTTCTCCTAATAGATAAAAATATTCCCTAAATCTAACTGTGGGCCTGTTCTAGTCTCCAGCCTGAGCAAATTCTCTCCACCTCCTTTATCCTTCTTCTCCCAGCCAACTTACGTGATCAACTCCTTTTTTAGAAATCTAAAAAAAATTTTTTTCTTTAATTTTGCCAGGCATATTCAATCCCTTCATTGTGTTTACCTTTATAAATAGTTTTCATTCTTTAAAATTTTGGGAGGTAGTTTCTTCTAAGATAACAAAATACTCCCAAAATTAAGTGGGTGACCCTGTTCTGGTCACCAGTCTCATATATATACATATATACATATATGTATGTATATATATACACACATATATATATAATTTTTTAATATTTTTTCATTATTTGTTTTCTTTTTTAAATTTTTTTTTCCTCAAAGTTTTATCCCCTTTCTCCACATCATGATTTGGGGTCTCTTCTGATTTGGTTAAAGCACATTTTCCTGGGGTCTTTGCCACCGTTTTAGTATTTTATTTGCTCCATCATATATTCTTATCTGGACAAAATGACAAGGCGGAAAAACTCACCACAATAACAAAAAAAAAAAAAAAAGAACAAGAGGCAGTACTGTAGGCTAGGTACTTAATCAATACGGACATTGGTAATATGTCAGATCTAGAATTCAGAATGATGATTCTCAAGGTTCTAGCTGGGCTCGAAAAAGGCATGGAAGATATTAGAGAAAGCTGTCTGGAGAAATAAAAGACCTTTGTGGAGAAATAAAAGAATTAAAATCTAACCAAGTTGAAATCAAAATAGCTATTAATGAGGGGCAATCAAAAATAGAGGCTCTTACTGCTAGAATAAATGAGACAGAAGAAAGAATTAGTGATATAGAAGACCAAATGTCAGAGAATAAAATAGCTGAGCAAAAGAGACAAACAAATACTGGACAACGAGGGGAGAATTCAAGAGATAAGTGACACCATAAGACGAAACAACATTAGAATAATTGAGATTCCAGAAAAAGAAGAAAGAGAGAGGGGAGCAGAAGGTATATTGGAGAGAATTATTGTAGAGATTTTCCCTAATATGGCAAAAGTAACAAGCATCAAAATACAGGAGGCACAGAGAACCCTCCTCAAAATCAATAAGAATAGTTCCACACCCCATCACCTAATAGTAAAATTTACAAGTCTTAGCAACAAAGAGAAAATCCTGAAAGAAGCCTGGGAAAAGAAGTCTGTAACATACAATGATAAAAATATTAGATTGACAATGGACCTATCCACAGAGACCTGGCAGGCCAGAAAGAACTGGCATGATATATTCAGAGCACTAAACAAGAAAAACATGCAGCCAAGAATACTGTACCCAGCTAGGCTATCATTGAAAATAGAAGGACAGATAAAAAGCTTCCAGGAAAAACAAAAACTGAAAGAATTTGCAAAAACCAAACCAGCTCTACAGGAAATATTGAAAGGGGTCCTCTAAGCAAAGAGAGATCTTAAATTAGTAGGTAATAAAGGAACAGAGGCAATATACAGTAACAGTCACCTTACAGGCAATAGAGTGGCACTAAGTTCATATCTCTCAAAAGTTACCCTGAATGTAAATGGACTAAATGCCCCAATCAAAAGACACAGGGTATCAGAATGAAAAAAAAAAAAAAAACACCACAATCCATAAATATGCTTCCTACAAGAAACACATTTTAGACCCGAAGACACATCCAGACTTAAAGTGAGAGGGTGGAAAACGATTTACCATGATAATGGACATCAGAAGAAAGCCAGGGTGGCAACCCTTATATCAGATCAAATAGATTTTAAGCCAAAGACTATAATAAGAGATGAGGTAGGACATTATATCATACTCAGAGGGTATGTCCAACAAGAAGATCTAACAGTTTTAAATATTTATGCCCCTAACATGGGAACAGCCAACTATATAAACCACTTAATAACAAAATCAAAGAAACACATCAACAATAATACAATAATAGTAGGGGACTTTAACACTTCCCTCACTGAAATGGACAGATCATTCAAGCAAAAGATCAACAAGGAAATAAAGGCCTTAATTGACACACTGGACCAAATGGACATCACAGATATATTCAGAACATTCCATCCAAAAGCAACAGAATACACATTCTTCTCTAGTGCACGTGGAACATTCTCCAGAATAGATCACATTCTGGGTCATAAATCAGGTCTCAACCAGTATCAACAGATTGGGATCATTCCCAGAATATTTTCAGAACACAGCACTTTCCTTACACCATACTCGAAAATAGACTCAAAATGAATGAAGGACCTCAATGTGAAAAAGGAATCCATCAATATTATTGAGGAGAACACAGGCAGCAATCTCTTTGACCTCAGCCGCAACAAATTCTTTCTAGGAGTATCGCCAAAGGCAAGGGAAGCAAAGGCAAAAATGAACTATTGGGACTTCACCAAGAACAAAAGTTGTTGCACAGCAAAGGAAACAGTTAGCAAAACCAAATAGAACTGACAGAATGGGAGAAGATATTTGTAAATGACATATCAGATAAAGGGCTAGTATCCAAAATCTATAAAGAGCTTAGCAAACTCAACACCCAAAGAATAAATAATCCAATCATGAAATGGGCAGAGGACATGAACAGACATTTCTGCAAAGAAGACATCCAGATGGCCAACAGACCCATGAAAATGTGCTTCACATCACTCGGCATCAGGGAAATACAAATCAAAACCACAATGAGATACCATCTCGCACCCGTCAGAATGGCTAAAATTAACAAGTCAGGAAATGACAGATGTTGACGAGGATGTGGAGAAAGGGGAACCCTCCTACACTGTTGGTGGGAATGCAAGCTGGTGCAACCACTCTGGAAAACAGTATGGAGGTTCTTCAATAAGTTGAAAATAAAGCTACCCTATGACTCAGAAATTGTTGTACTGGTTATTTACCCTAAGGATACAAATGTAGTCATCTGAAGGGGCACATGCACCCGGATGTTTATAGCAGCAATGTCTACAATAGCCAAACTATGGAAAGAACCTAGATGTCCATCAACAGACGAATGGATAAAGAAGAAGTGGTATATATATATATATATACACACACACACACAATGGAATACTACGCAGCCATCAAAAGAAATGAAATCTTGCCATTTGCAATGACATGGGTGGATCTAGAGGGTATTATGCTTAGTGAAATAAGTCAATCGAAGAAAGACAACTATCATATGGTCTTGACATATGAGGAAGTGGAGATGCAACGTGTGGTATTAGGGGGGTAGGAAAAGAATAAATGAAACAAGATGGAATCAGGAGGGAGACAAACCATAAAATACTCTTAATCTCACAAAACAAACTGAGGATTGCTGGGGGAGGGGTTCAGGAGAGGGTGGTGGGGTTATGGACATTGGGGAGGGTATGTGCTATGATGAGTGCTGTGAAGTGTGTAAACCTGGCGATTCACAGACCTGTACCCCTGTGGCTAATAATACATTATATGTTTATAAAAAATAAAAAATATATTTAAAAAATCTTCAAAAAAAGAAAGAAAATGCAATAGGGATTAAGGATGCACTTGTTGTGATCAGAACCAGGTGTTGTATGTAAGTGTTGAATTATTGAATTGTACATGTGATACTAATATTAAACTGCATGTTAACCAGCTGGAATATAAAGAAAAATAAAACAAAGAACCAGCTAAGATTTTTTATTTGGTAAATTTCAGCGAAATGTCCCAGGTGAATGCTGAGATACTATACTATGAACTTATTTTGGGAATACTTTAGTACATGAAAATCATCCATGTGGCCAAGATATATTAAAGTGGGGGAGAGCAAATGTTGAAGGTATTTGTCAAGATACACTAAACCAGTTTTCAACAGCTGGGCATTATTGTTATTTGGAATTGGATAATTCTTTGTTGTAAGGGGCTATCCTCTATATTGCAGGAAGTTTAGCAGCATCTTTAGCCTCTATCTGTTTGATTCCAGGAGCACCCATCTCCCAGTTGTGACAGTGAAATATATCTCCAGATATTTACAAGTATTTCCTGAAAAATCCTGATTTAGAACCAGTGCTCTGAACCTTAGGTATTTTTTGGCCTGAACCTAAAACTGCATCATCAATTTTTTTAACTGGAAATATCATTAGAATGGGAAGAAACAAGAGAGGGAGACAAACCATGAGAGACTCTGTATTCTGGGAAAGAAACTGAGGGTTATGGAAGGGAGGGGGTGGGGAGATTGTGTAAGAAAGCATGTGTGGTAATGAGCACTGGATTTTATATGCAACTAATGGATCCTTGAACACTACCTCAAAAACTAACGGTGTACTATATGTTGGCTAACTGAACATAATAATAAAAAAATGAAGAAACTGAGAACCAAAAGAGGAAAGGGACTAGAAATTTAGATATAAAAATTTAGACTAGAAATTTAGACATACAGATTTAGACATACATACTAGAAATTTAGACATTTAAATCATTTTTTCAAATTAATATTCTTTCTTTTTGTCTCCATATTGACTTTTGATTTATCAAATACATATATTTATATATATTTATTCAATATATTATATGTATATATATATATATAATGAATTTGAATTGCATGGTACACTTATATTTGTATTTTCCCCAATAAATATACATAGAGTACTCTAAATTT
>ML098024.1:17452-87514 GCA_003697995.1 Taxidea taxus jeffersonii
ATAATTTTCTTAACATTTTCTTTTTTCTAGCTTACTTTATTGTAAGAATACAGTAATGAGACATATACTAAATATGTGTCAATTGATTATTTATGTATTAGTAAGGCTTCCAGTCAGTTAAATTTTGGAAGAGTCAAAAGTTATATGTAGATTTTCAGCTGTGTGGGGGAATTGTATCCCTATCTGCAGTATTGTTCAATGGTTAGCTATATATATTTTCAGTCAGTAAGTCAATCAATCATCTTCCTTTCCAACTGAATTCATACCATATTCTCTCTTGGATCAAGTCCTCAACCTCCTGACAGAATTCATTCAGATGTGGGCTACAAAATTCCAGGTGTAATGCAAAAGCAGACATCTGCAACAAAATCAAGTCAATAAAATGGTAGGGAATCCCACCCAATTTAGTCACCTAAATTTGGTCACCTCACTTCATGCCAAGAAAGAGGACTATATCTATATTTTTTAAGATTTTATTTATTTATTTGTGAGAATCAACAAGAAAAAAGAGAAAGAGAATGAAGATGGAGAGGGGCAGAGGGAGAGGGTGATGCAGGCCTTTCCCTTAGTAGGGAGCCCCAGAGTTGGCTCAATGCCAGGACTCCAGGATCATGACCTGAGCTAAAGACAGATGCTTAACTGACTGAGCCACCCAGGTGCTCCAAGATCTATCTATCTATCTATCTATCTATCTATCTATCTAGGTAGATAGATAGATATTAAATAAATATTTAAATATATATAATGAAGATTTAAATATATAAGTATATATATTTAAATATTTTATTTATTTATTTGACAGAGAGAGAGGGAAAGAGAGTAAAAGCAGATGGAGCAGAAGAGGGAGAAGCAGGCTCCCCACTGAACAGGGACCCTGATCTCTCTCTCTCTCATCAAATAAATAAAAATTCTTTAAAAAATAAATATTGTGATTAAATAAAACTATTAGTTACCACTTTTTAAATGTTTTAAAAGTTACTACTTTTTAAAAACGATTAGCTTTGAGCATAACCAATAAAAGATTTTATAAATATACTTTTTATTGGAAGCTATCTCAATTTTTTAAAAGATTTTATTTACTTGACAGAGATCACAAGTAGGCAGAGAGGCACACAGAGAGAGAGGGGAAGCAGGCGCCCTTCTGAGCAGATGCAGGGCTCAATCCCAGGACCCTGAAATCATGACCTGAGCTGAGGACAGAGACTTAACCCACTGAGGCACCCAGGTGTCCATTTTCTTTTTTTTTTTTTTTTAACAACAAAATGGTTTATGCACAAAACAAAATAATGAAGCTCTAACAGAACATATTTTTCAGGCAGCAAATGTAGTTGGAGTTGGACCATTTGGAGAAATTGGCATAGTAACCACACCAGCAACTGTGCCAGCAGTAGTACCAATGCTACATGAAGTTGAAAACAAAGTTCCTGCCAAATTGGCATCATCTTGCATTGCTATTCAATGGGAGGAACCAGATTGTCATGGCTCTCCAATCACTGGATATAACATTGAATATGGAGATAGAAAAATTTTGTCTGTTGAAAGAGTAACAGAGTGTATTCTGAAAAATCTACAGCCTGATACCATATACAAGTAAGTTGCTTATATCTTACTTTGGGTAAATGAAGTTTTTTTCAGAATTTTGAACAAATCTACATTTCTACACATTTTTGAAAGAGAATTTTACACATTTTTGAAGAGAATTTTACTGTTTTAGAAAAAAAATTGGCATTACTAAATCTGCATTTGTTTTATATAGCCTACACATTTTTTAAAGAGAATTTTACTATTTTAGAAAAATTTGGCATTACTAAGAGCCAGTCCCTCCTCATCAAAGATCGTCAATACTGATTATGCAAATTCAAGATTTTTGCCTCAAACATTTCTTAAAAGATTAAATTCCAATTTTTAATTTTTAGTTAACGTTTTCTCAATTTCTTTTTTTTTAAATTTGACAGACAGAGATCACAAGTAGGCAGAGAGACAGGCAGAGAAAGAGAGGAAGGGAAGCAGGCTCCTCGCTGAGCAGAAAGCCAGATGCAGGGGCTCGATCCCAGGACCCCGAGATCATGACCCAAGCCAAAGGCAGAGGCCTAACCCACTGAGCCAGCCAGGTTCCCCAGGAAGCTATCTCATTTGGGGGGCAGCATTTAAGGTGCTGAGTGAATTATGCCTTAAGCATGTACATACAGTTTTACATAATTTCTATAAATTTGTAATGATGCCATGGTCTGAAAGTCCATTGCAATCTAGTAATAAAACACTTTCTAGAATGCCTTTGTTGTTAGCTCACTATGTAGTTAACCTGAAACCAAATTGTCTCGCATTCTCCACTACCACAAAATTCATCCACACACATACATATTCCAATCTATTGAACTCTCCTTTGTGTCTTTGCTCCTATGACATTTACTATTTTTATTAATTTTTTAATTTCAATTCCAGTAGAGTTAACATACAATGTTACATTAGTTTCAGGTGTACCACATAGTGATTCAACAATTCCATACAAAACCCAGTGCTCATCATGACCAGTGACCTCCTTAATACTAATCACCTATTTCACCCATCCTCCCACCCACTTCTTCCCTGGCAACCATTAGTTTGTTCTCTATAGTAGAGTCTGTTTCTTGGTTTGTCTCTTATTTTCCCTCTTGTTCATTAATTTCGTTTCTTAAATTCTGCATATTAGTGAAAACATATGGTATTTGCCCTTCTCTGCCTGACTTATTTTGCTTATCATTATACACCATGGATTCATCTATGTCACTGTAAATTGCAAGATTTCATTCATTTTTATGCCTGAATAATATTACATTATATATACCACTTCGTCTTTATCCATTTATCTACCAATGGACATTTGGGCTGCTAGTATAGTTTGGTTGTTGTAAATAATGCTCTTATAAACATTGGGTAAACAATACTTTTGAACATGAATCACTTTAGTGTTTTTGCATTTTAGGGGTAAATACGGAGTAATTCAATTACTGAATCATATGGTAGTTCCACTTTTCAGTTTTTGAGGAACCTCTGTACTGTTTTCCAAAGTGGCTGTACCAGTTTACATTTCCACCAACAGTGCCAGAGGGTTCTTTTTTCTCCACACCCTTGCCAACACCTATTGTTTCTTATGTTGTTAATTTTACTCATTCTGACAGGTGGGAGGTGATTTCTCATTGTACTTTTGATTTGCATTTCTCTGACAATGAGTGATATTAAGCATCTTTCTTGTGTCTGTTGGCCATTTATATGTCTTCTTTGGAGAAATGTCTGTTCATGTCTTCTGCCCATTTTCAAATTAGATTATTTGAATATTTGAATATTGAGTAATATCAGTTATTTGTATATTTTAGATACTAACCCTTTATCAGATATGTCCTTTGCAAATATATTCTCCCATTTACTAGGTTGTCTTTTAGTTCTGTTGATTGCTTTCTTCATTAGGCAGAAAACTTATTTTGATGGAATCCCAATAGTTTATTTTTGTTTTTCTTTTCCTTGCCTCAGTAAACATATCTAGAAAAGTGTTGCTATGGGTGATGAAAGAGAAGTTACAGCCTATACTCTCTTCTAGGATTGTTATGGTTTCAGGTCTCACATTTTGTTCTTTAATCCATTTTCAATTTATTTTTGTTCATCGAGTAAGAAAGTGGCCCAGTTTCATTGTTTTACATATTGCTGTTCAGTTATTCCAAAACCATTTGTTGAAGATATTGTCTTTTTCAGTGGATATTCTTTCTTCCTTTCTCAACAACTGGCCATATAATAGTGGTTTTATTTCTGAGTTTTTTTATTCTGTTCCATTGATCTATGTGCCTATTTATTTTGTCAATAGCAAACTTTTTTCATTATTACAGCTTTGTTATATAACTTGAAATGTGGAATTGTGATATATCCATATTAAGCTATTTAGGATCTTTCATGGTTCCATACAAATTTTAGAATTCTTTATTCTAGTTCTGTAAAAAATGCTCTTGGTATTTTGATAAGGATTGCACTAAATGTGTAGATTACTATGGGTAGTATAGACATTTTAACTTCCAATCCATGGGCATGGAATATCTTTCCATTTCTTTGTGTCTTCTTCAGTTTATTTCATCAGCGTTTTTTAGTTCAGGGTATAGGTCTTTCATCTCTTTGGTTAAGTTTCTTCTTAGGTATTTTGTTATTTTTGGTGCTGGTATAAATGGGATTGATTCCTTAATTTCTCTTTCTGCTGCTTCATTATTAGTATATAAAAAGTCACACATTTTTGTTCTTTGATTTTATATTCTGCAACTTTACTGAACTCAGTTATTAATTCTAGTGGGTTTTTTTGTAAAGTCTTTAGGGTTTTGTAGATACAGAATCATATCATCTGCAAATAGTGTAAGTTTTACTTCTCCTGTACCAATTTAAAAGACTTTTTTTTCTTTTTGTTTTCTGGTTGTTATGGTTAGAACTTCACATCCTAGGGTGAATAAAGTGGTGAGAGTTGACATCTTTGTCTTGCTCTTGACATTAGTGGTAATTTCATCCTAATGATTATGCTATTTGCTGTATTTTTTCATGTAAGGAATATGTGTTGTGGTATGTTCCCTCTAAACCTACATTGTTGAGGGCTTTTTTTTGTCATGAATGGATGTTGTATTTTGTCAAATTATTTCTGTGCATCTGCTGAAAGGATCATGTGTTTTTTATTCTTTCACTTTTAATGTGATGTACCACATTGTTTAATTTGTGAATATTGAACCATCCTTGCATCATGAGAATAAATCCCAGTTGTTCATACTGAATCATTTTTTCAATGTATTATTGGATTGTGTTTGCTAGTTCTTTGTTGAAGATTTTTGCATCTGTGTTCATCAAACATAGCGACCTGTATTTCTATCTGTGTGTGTGTGTGTGTATGTGTGTGTGTGTGCATGCATAGTGTCATTACCTGGTTTTGGTACTAGGGTATTACAGGACTCATAGAATGAATTTGGAAGTTGTCCTTCTTCTTCTATATTTTGCAATACTTTGGGACTAATAGGTATTAACTCTTCTTTAAATGTTTGATAGAATTTGCCTGTGAATCCATGTGGACTTTAGTTTATTGGGAGTTTTTTGATTATTGAGTCATTTTCCTTGTTAGTAATAGGTCTGTTCAAACTTTCAAACTTTCTGTTTCCATTTTTTTCTATTTCTATTTTTGGAAGTTTATATATTTCTAGGAACGTATCCATTTCTTCCATGCTGTCTGATTAGCTGGCATATAGTTTTTCCTAACATTCTCTTAAAATTGTTTGTATTTCTGTGGTATTGATTGTTATTTCTCCTTTCTCTTTTGTGGCTCTATTTATTTGAGTCCTCTCCCTTTTTTCTTGACAAGTGATTAGATGTTTATCAATTTTATTGATCTTATCATTGAACCAACTCCTGGTTTCATTAATCTGTTCTGTTGTCTCAGAAATTTCTATATCATTTATTTCTATTATAATCTTTATTATATACTTCCTTCTCTTGGTTTTAAGCTTCATTTATTTTTCTTTTTCTGGCTTCTCTAGGTGTAAGGCTAGGTTGTTTGAGATTTTTCTTGCTTCTTGAGGTAGGCCTGTATTGCTATATAATTCCCTCTTAAGACCACTTAAAGACTTGGGGGCCATTGTGTTTTCATTTTCATTTGTTACCATGTATTTTTTTTTTTATTCCTTCCTTAAGTTCTTGGGTAATCCACTCATTGTTTAGTAGCATGGTATTTAACCTGCATTTATTTGTGGTCGTTGCATTTTTTTTTTTCTTGTGGTTGACTTCATATTCAATAGTGGTGTTATTAGAAAAGATGGATGGTATGATCCCAACCTTTTTGTACTTGCTGAGGTCTGTTATATAACTTAGTATGTGATCTCTTCTGAAGAATGTCTCATGTGCACTTTAGAAGAATGTGTATTCTGCTGTTCTAGGATGGAATGTTCTGAGTATATCTGGCAAGTCTATCTGGTCTAGTGTGTCACCCTAAGTCATTGTGTCATTGTTGATTTTCTGTTTAAATGATTGGCACAATGATGTAAGTGGGCTGTTTAAATTCCCTACTATTATTAGTAATACTCTTAATTCATTCCTTTTTAAAAGATTTTATTTATTTATTTATTTGCCAGTGAGACAGCAGGAGCAGGGGAGAGGAGCAGAGGGAGAAGGAGAAGTAGACTCCTAGCTGAGCAGGAAACCCAATCCGAGGAATCAGGGATCATGACCTGAGCCAAAAGCAGATGCTTAACCAACTGAGCCACTCAGGCACCTCTCAATTAGTTCCTTTATATTTGTTATTAACTGTTTTATGTACTTGGGTGGTCTCATATTGGGTAAATAAATATTTATAATTGTTATGTCTTCTTACTGGATTGTCCCCTTTATAGTGTTCGTCTTTGTATCTTTTTTTACGATCTGTGTTTTAAAGCCCATTTTGTTGGCTATGAGTATGGATACACTTGGTATCTTTTGACAGCCATTTGCATGATAAATATTTTTCATCCCCTCACATTCAGTCTGCAGGTGTCTTTAGGTCTGAAATGAGTCTCTTTGGGGCAGCATATTGGTTGGTCTTATTCTTTTTTTTTTTTCTTTTTTATCCACTCTTCCACCCTATGCCTTTTGATTGGAGTGTTTTTCCATTTACATTCAAAGTAATTATTTATAGATATATATTTATTGTCATTTTGTTACTTGTTTTGTGTGGTTGTTGGTTCTTTTTTAGTGATCCTTTCTTCTCTTGCTATCTTTCATGTTTTGTTGCTTTTCTTTAGTGATTTACCTAGATTCCTTTTTCTTTATTCTTTGCTTGTCTATTACTGGTTTTTGACATCTGGTTAATAGTCTGTATTAAGTTGATGGTTGCTTAAGTCTGAACACATTTACACTTCTCCCACCCACGTTTTAGGTGTATAGTGTTATATTTTACATTTTATATTTTGTATATCCCTTATTTGATTTTTACTGACATACTTATTTTTTAAGGCTTTATTATTTGCTTGAGAGAGAGGTAGGAAGAGGGGCAGGGAGACAGAAACTCTCAGGCAGTCTACCCACTGAGAAGAATCCAGTGTGGAGCTTGATCACACGACCATGAAATCATGATCTGAGCCAAAATCAAGAGTTCTGTGCTCAACTGACTGAGCCACGCAGGTGCCCCTGATATACTTATTTTTCATACTCTCATTTATGGTGTTTCTTTTCCACTCAAAGTGTCCCTTTAGTATTTGTTATAGGGCTGCTTTAGTTTTCATCAATTTGTTTGAAAAACTCTTTATATCCCTCATTCTGAATGATAGCTTTGCTGAATAGTGTATTCTTAGATGCAGATTTTTCCTTTTCGGCACTTTGAATATATTATGCTACTTCCTCCTGGCCTTCAAAGTTCCTGCTGAAATATCAGCTGATAGCCTTATGGGATTTTGTTTGTATATAACTGTCTTCTTTTCTCTTGATGTTATTAACTTTCTTGGTATATTGTTATTTTTCGCCACCCTAATTATTATGTGATTTAGTGGGGACCTCCTTGGTTTGATTTTCTTGGAAGAATATCTGTGCCTCTGGGATCTGGATATATGTTTCTTTCCCCAGATTCAGGAAGTTTTCAGCTATCATTTCTTCAAATAAATTCTCTCCACCCTTTTCTCTCTTTTTCTGGGATTCTTATAATCTGAGTGTTATATTTCTTGGACTCACTGAATTCTGTAAGACTATTCTCAATTTACCTAATTGTTTTTCCTCTCATTCACACTGTTTACTTTCCATTACTCTGAATTCCAGGTCATTAATTGGTTTGTCTGTTCCATTTAGTCTGCTATTTATTCCATCAAGTGTATTTTAACTTTCATTTAATTTGTTCTATATCTCTTATTGGTTCCTTTTTTTAAATATAATTTAATTTTATTTGTGTGTGTGTGTTCCAAAGTTCATTGTTTATGCAACACACCCAGTGCTCCATGCAATATGTGCCCTCCTTAATACCCACTACAAGGCTCACCCAATACCCCATGCCCATCTCCTCCAAAACCCTCAGTTTGTTTCTCAGAGTCCACAGTCTCTCATGGTTTGTCTCCCCCTCTGATTTCCCCTAACTCACTTCTCCTCTCCATCTTCAAATGTCCTCCATGTTAGTCCTTATGTTCCACAAGTAAGTGAAACCATATGATAATTTACTGTCTCTAGAGGCAACCCACGAAATGGGAGAATATATTCGCAAATGACACTACAGACAAAGGGCTGATATCCAAAATCTATAAAGAACTCCTCAAACTCAACAACCACAAAACAGATAATCACATCAAACAATGGACAGAAGACATAAACAGACACTTCTCCATGAAAAAAAAAATTTCATCATCATTATCCATCAGGGAGATTCAAATCAAAACCACATTGAGATACCACCTTACACCAGTTAGAATGGCCAAAATCAACAAGACAGTAACCAATATGTGTTGGAGAGGATGTGGAGAAAGGGGAACTCTCTTACACTGTTGGTGGGGATGCAAGTTGGTGCAGCCACTTTGGAAAACAGTGTGGAGATTCCTTAAGAAATTAAAAATAGAGCTATCCTATGACCCTGCAATTGCCATACTGGGTATTTACCCCAAAGATACAGATGTAGTGAAAAGAAGGGCCATGAGCACCCCAATGTGCATGACAGCAATGGCCACAGTCACCAAACTGTGGAGAGAACCAAGATGCCCTTTGACAGATGAACGGATAAAGAAAATATGGTCCATATATACAATGGGGTATTATGCCTCCATCAGAAAGGATGAATACCCAACTTTTATTGGAACTTTGTTTTTCATCCTTTGTTAAATTCTCACTGATGTTCTCCACTGTTCTCTCAAGTACATCGCATATCTTTATAACCATTACTTTAAACCCTTAAAAGGCAAGTTACTTATATCTGTCTTAAGACACACTTAATGTGCTCTTATTCCAACACCTTCCCCTATCTCTGACATTTTATATTTCTAAAAGATTAAAAGGAACAGAAAGAAAAGAGAAACAATACCAGGTATGCTGGTGCAATTTTTTTTCATGATTTCTTTCCTTCTTTAATGCAGAAATAAGTTTTTTATATTTATATATATACATATATATCTTAGATATATATTGTATTTTATATTATATTTATATTTATTATATTATATATTAAATACATAATATGTATATATTATATATTTATAAATGTATATTTATATTAAAATATAATATTTTGTGTTATTTTTATATTTATTTATATATTATATAATATTACTTAATGAGCTGGGAATTATTCATGTGAAGGAAATTTCAGAAGACAAGTTTATTATTGGATTAGCCTTGTCCTTGATTTTTAGAGATTTTTGAATCATACAAAAAGAAATATTATTGCCTAGATTAGGTTATTCTAGAAGTAGTAGTAGAGAAGGTGTAAGATGCTATGAATTTGGATAATCTTCACCCTGCTTGTCTGGCTGTTCCAGTTTTTCATGATTTAATTAGAATAAGAACTCTGGCCCTGAATATGTCAGCAGTTTAATTTTAATATATGATGAAATTTGAGTGTGTAGTACTTCACTGTGATTGAATTGACCCTTTCTACCTTAGCTTTAGCTCCATATAATTTGGAAATAGAACTGAGAATTTTTAAGGATGTAATTTATAAATATTCAGTTCAGAGTTAAACCTAAAGTTAAGAGATTGTGTAAGAGTTGGAGGGTCATTTTTTGTTTAAATGACATATACATCTAAGAAATGAAGATACCTAGCACAAGGATATCACTTATTACCAAGGACAGAAGAAACATATAAATGTCTTAGTGTATAGTTAATTATTTGATAGAGTACATGGGTTCTAAATGATTGTTCTTTGGCTTAATTGTATGGTTTTTTTTCTTTTTACATTGTGTCATCAAAGAGCTGTTTATGATATATGACATTTTCCACATTGAAGAAACATTCAATCTGGGGCACCTGGATGGTTCAGTTGGTTAATCATCTGCCTTTGTATCAAGTTATAATGTCAGTGTCATGGGATTTAGCACTGCATCAGGATCCCTGCTCAGTGGGTAGTCTGCTTCTCCCTCTCCTCCCTAATCCTCTCTTTCACTATCTCAAATAAAAAAATAATCTTCAGGAAAAAAAGAAACATTCAATCTAAGGATCATTATTTCTACGAAAGGAACTGGAAAATCTGATATGGAGAAATTATGTAATTAGCTAAGAATACAAAACTCTAGCTATTCCAAATATATGAAAGGTGAGTATGGACTGAACAGAAAATGTCCTATTATTTGTTTTTATTTTTTTCTAAAGCCCACAGTATAAACATTCATGAAAACTATGAGCACATGTTGCCTTGCATAATGTAAATTTAACGTAAAAATTTAGGGAAAATGCTGGAAAGCAATTTTACCATAGAGCATTAAAATTATTTATTTCATTGAGGTGAAAGGAAGGATGGGGATAAAATTTAGTCCACTTTATTTATGGTAATAACTATATAGTTCACCCCTTTTGAGTGATCTTTAAGCAAGGCTTGGCAAATGTGTCTCCCTTTATCTTCATCCTATTTGCATCCTGACCCAGAAATACGACAATTTTCCAATAAAGGAGGTACACATGAAACTACAATTTCCTACTGAAAACTCCTTCTTTCTTTAGAATTTATTGATAAACCATATGAAATGATTGCTGTTCTGTGGCATTTAATTTACTCAAACTTGATATTTGAAATTTTCTAAGGAAAGAGTACATATACATATTTCAGTAACAACTGGAAATATGCATGTCCAGGGATTAGAAAACCAGACTACTAGTCTGATCAATCAAATGTAATGCCTTTTGAAAAGTAAATAAACTTTCATGTAGCAATAATTTTACAACTCATTTTTAGAGGTCTGTTTTTTGTTGGTAATAGATGTTGCACTTGCTTTCTGTTTCTACCACTATCTCTGCACAGTAGATTCTGAAACCAGATGACAGATTTGAATATACATTTTGAGCAATCTTTACTACTCATCAAATTAGCATCAAGTTTTCTGAAGTTTTCAGGTGCTGTAGCCGTGTAAGCCACTTCACCTCATCACCTGCATTGAATGCTCACACCCACTGACAGAATATCTATTTTAAAATTTAGATGACCTAAATGATAAAATTCCTATCCTTAATTCAACCAGTTATTTTGAAATATAAAGTGAGTTTATATGCATTCCCAAATTCTTTGGTTTTATTCATTCCATAGTTTAGGCAAAACATATGGTCTAAATTTATGTGTATGTACATACACATTTGCATACCATTTCAAAACCATCATAAAAGCCTTAAAAATACCTGGATAGTAAAATTCTTAAAATCTACATATTTTACCAATCATCCAGCAAATACTAAGTCATCCTACTTCCTGAAATTGGGCCATGTGACCTTAAGGTAACTTTCAATTCAGCCAGCCTATCATTCTATATTCTACTCCCTAAATAAGTGGCCACTGTATAGATGTTCTCTGATTACCCTATCTAAAATAGTTCCATCACTCTACTCAACTCTATCTCCTTATTATGCTTTAGTTATTTTTTATCATGTAGCTTCTCACAACTGTATTATGAAACTATATATTGTCTACAAATTTCATGACATGGTTCTGGACTATATTGTTCATTTTCATCACTGAATATCCAACACCATAAATATGCCTGGTATAATAAACGTATGTATGGTGGTCCCAGCTAAATCATAAATGATGCTTAATTCAGAAAAAAATACACATTGACAACTTAAATTCTCAAACTGAAAGGTGTATGGTTAAAATAGTGACAACCATAAAAGCCAAAATTAGATGGGAGAAAGGGAAAGGCCTGTTTAAGAATAAAAATAATTAAAGATAATTATGAAACATGATTTTGAGATACAATGAGTAAAATTATTGTGGATCCCTATCCAAATGTACAGGTGGTAAAAAAAAAATCTTAGGATTTTTTTCTTTCATAGAAATTTGGATAGAAACTGCATTTTAAATAATAACTAATGATATATTATTGACTTTTTAGATATGATTATGGTATTTTAAATGCAAATGTACTTACTTATTTTTTTCTGAAAAACATATGAAAGCATTTAGAATATAAATAACACTACTTTTGATATCACTTTAAAAAGTACTCTAGATTTTGGGATGCCTGGGTGTCTCTGTTGGTTAACTGTCTGACTTTTGTTTTGGGCTTAGATCATGATCTCAGGGTACTGGGATCAAACTGTCTATTGGGCTTTGTGCTCAGGCAGTTTGATCCCAGTACCCTGAGATCATGACCAGAGCTGAAATCAAGAGTCAGATACTTAACTGACTGTACCATCCAGGAGCCCCTGGACATTTCTCCTTTTTTGCAACAGTTAATTAACTTTTAAAGAATTGGGAAGTACATTTTACCAATATTTTCTATCAGAGAAAAAATTGAGATGGAAGATGACTTGGCTTTCATAAATATGAAATCTCTGTAGTCATGAGACAGTCTCTGCAGTCGATGCATCTACATAAATGTTATGTCTTCTAAGTAATTACTCTGGGATAAAACATAATATTTTTTGAAGTTCACATTTCTTTGGAATTACTGTCATCATTTAGGTAAAATGTTTATAATATGATTAATGGAGCAAATACTCAGCATTCTTTAATTTCTGAAAAATAATTAGAAGTTATCCAGGGTTAAAGTCAGTGAATAAGATGGATGGGCAAGTTCGCTCATTTAGATCTTCTCAAAAGCCAAATGTTACTATAAATAAACGAGGCTTATTATCTTGTGTGACATGTAAATTGAGTCAGGGATTATACTCAGGACTAGGCTGTTAGAAAATATGTGGAATCATTTAATTATAAATGAGGTGAAAGGAGAAAGAGAGTATGAGGGAAAACAAATACATTTCCACATTCATATTGACCCCAAATTGAAAATCTCACCTCCTCTTATCTGAATATCTACTAGTGTGGACAAGAGTATGGCTGAGGAAAACAATGCAGAACTATACAGGTCCCCACTCCCAGCACAGGGAAGAATGGCCCTTTGATTTATTTCTTCTGCAGCAGTTCTGCCTTGTAAGTTGCATGAGTTGTTCCTGCATACTGATTCAGTTCAAAATATGCCACTGCATTATTCTTTAAAACACATATTTATATATAGTTCACATACAAAAATTCACTTTTTTAAGGTTTAATTCAGTAGTTTTTAGTATATTTGCAAGATTATGCAGCTATCATCACTATTCTAATTCCAGAACATTTTCATCACTCAAAAGGAAACTCCATATCAATCAACAATCAGCTTCTTCCACTTTACTCTTCCCCCTTGCTCCTGGCAACCACTAAAGTACTTCCTATCTCTATGGATTTGCCTTTGTGGACATTTAATATTAATGGTATCAATAGTGTGCAATATTTTGTAACTGACTAGATTCATTTTTTTAAATAATTTTATTATGTTATGTTAGTCACCATACAGTACATCATTAGTTTTTTATGTAGTACACTTACTTAACAGAGTTTTCATCCAGTTCTAGCATGCATCAGTACTTCATCCTTTTTTGTGGTTGAATAATATTCCTTTCTGTGGGTCTACCACATTTTGTTTAGGTATTCATCAGTTGATAGACATTTGGGTTGGTTCCAGTCCTGGACTATTATGAATAGTACTGCTATGAACATTTATGTTTAAATTTTAGTTTCAACATATGATTTCAATTCCTTCAGGCATATTCTTGGGTCATATGGTAATTCTGTTTAACTTTTTAAAGAACTACAAGACTCTTTATCAAAGTGCCTGCACAGTTTTAATTCCTCACAGTGTAATAAGGTTCTGATGTCTCTCCACCCTCAATGCTTGACACAGTTTGTCTTTGATTAGAGACATGCAACTGTATGAAGTTGCATTTCAGTGTAGTTTAGATTTGCATTTGCCTTATGACTAATGACACTGAGTCTCTTTTCATGTGTGTACTCGTCATTTGTATATCTTTCTTAGAGAAAGCATATGAAAGTTTTTTCCATGTTTATAAAGTTAGCTTTTTAATTGTTTTTTTAGGAGTTCATTATACATTCTGGATATAAGTTCTATGTCAAGCAATATGTTTTCCAAATACTTTCTCCCACTCTATAGATTGTCATTTGACTTTATTGATGATGTCTTTAAAACCACAAAAGTTTTCGATTTTGAGGAAGTCTAATTTATCTATTTTTATTTTAGCCACTTGTATTTTTTTGTCTTATCTAAGAAATCATTACATATCTCAGGATCAAGAATATTTACTCTTATGACATCCTCTAAAAATTTATAGTATTATCACTTATATTTAAGCCTTTTATTCATTTTGAGTTAATTTTTCTTTATGAAGCAAGGTTCTAACTTCATTATTTTGCATATGGATATAGTTATCCCAGTACCATTTGTTGAAAAAACTGTTGTTTTCTCCCTTTGAGTGGGTTTGCACTTTTATCTTAACCAATTGACCATAAATGCAAGGACCTATTTTTGGACTCTAAATTGCACACCAGTGATCTCTATGTCTATCCTTATGCCACTACCACACAGTCTTTAGTATTGTGGCTTTGCAGTAAATTTCAAAATTGAAAAGTCTGAATCCTCCAACTTTGTTCTTTTTTCAAGATTGTTTTGGGAGTTCTGGGTCTCTTGCATTTCCATATTAATTTTAGAATCATCTCATCAATTATTGCAGAAGAGCTAGCTGGCATTTTGATAAGAATTATGTTGAATCAGTAGATTAGTTTGAGGTGTATTATCATCTTAAAAAATATTAAGTTTTCCAGGGGAGCCTGTGTGGCTCAGTCAGTTAAACATCTGGCTTTTGATTTCAGCTCAAGTCTTGATCTCAGGGTCATAACTTCAAGACCCATGTTGGGCTTCACACTGGGCATGGAGGCAACTTAAAAAAATATATTTTTTCCAAACCATAAACATGGGATATATTTTCAGTTATTTAAGTCTTTAATTTCTTTCAGCAATATTTTGATAATATATTTTTTAAGATTTTATTTATTTATTTGACAGATCACAAGTAGGCAGAGAGGCAGAGAGAGAGAGAGAGAAGGAAGCTGGCTCCCTTCTGAGCAGAGAGCCCGATGTGGGGCTTGATCCCAGGACCCTGAGATCATGACCTGAGCCAAAGGCAGAGGCTTTAACCCACTGAGCCACCCAGGTGCCCCAATAATATATTATTAATAATATAATCATTAAAGTGGATAGTGTATTGCAGTTTACAAAGATTTTTTACACACATTTTCTCACTTAATGCTGACAGGAGCTAGTTAATATACAAGACAAATGAATGGGAATGACTTGTCAAAATTATATGGGGGTTTCAAAACAGAGTCCTTAGATAGTTTTCCTGACTAACTTTTCTGTTCTTTCCCTCCACCATGTCACAAATCCCAAGAACTGGATCAGTCTCTAAGCACACTTGCCCATTTGAATTTTTCCCCACTTATTCCTCCACCCCACCAATGGACACTAAAATTGTAATTATTTGAGAACACTTGCCAACACTTGCTATTTCTTGTGTTTTTTTATTGTAGCTATTCTGACAGGAGTGAGGTGATATCTCATTGTGGTTTTTATTTGCATTACAATGATGATTAGTTATTGTGACCATCTTTTTCTTTTTTACGGTCATTTTATTAATTTAACTTTTTATTTGAATTCCAGTTAGTTAACATACAGTGTAATATTGGTTTCAGATGTACAACACAGTGATTCAACATTTCCATACAAAACTGGTGCTCATCACAGCAGATACACTCCTTAATTTCCATTGTCTATTTTACCCATCCTCCCCATCCTCAACCCCCAGTAACCATCAGTTTCTTCTCTATAATTAAGGATTTGATTCTTAGTTTGCCTCTTTCTCTTTTATTCCCTTTGTTCACTTGTTTTGCTTCTTAAATTCCACATATGCGTGAAATTATATGGTATTTGTCTTTTGCTGAATAACTTATTTTGCTTAACATAATATACTCTAGCTCCATCCTTGTCATTGCAAATGGCAAGATTTCATTCTTTTTTATGGCTGAATATGTCTGTTGGCCATACGTATTTTTTGGAATATATAAGTTCTCTTGAAAAAATGTCTGTTGAAGTCTTCTGCTCATTTTTTTGTTTTGAATTGTACATGTTCTTTATGTATTTTGGATCACCTTTTATCAGCTATATCATTTACAGATATTTTCTCTTATTTGGTGGGCTACCTTTTTATTTTGTTGATGATTCCTTCACAGGGCAAAAGCTTTTTATTTTGGTGTAGTCTCAATAGTTTAAATTTGATTTTGTTGCCTTTGCAAAAGGAGACATATCTAGAAAAATATTACTATGGCCGATATCAAAGAGATTATTACCTATGTTTTCTTCTAGGAGTTTTATGGTTTCAGGTCTCAAATTTAGGTCTTTAATCTATTTTTCATTTTTTTGTGTATGGTATAAGAAAGTGGTCCAATTCAATTATTTTTCCTGTAGCTATTCAGTTTTGCCAGCACCATTTGTTGAAGTGGCTGTCTTTCTTGCTGAGTATCATTGCCTCCTTTCCATAGATTGGTTGATGATGGTGGGTTTATTTTGGGGGTTCTCTATTCCATTGATCTATGTGTCTATCTTTGTGCCAGTACCATACTGTCTTGACTGCTACAGCTGTAGTCTATCTTAAAATCTGGAATAGTGATACCTCCGATTTTGTTCTTTTCCAAGATTTCAGTTTATTTGGGTACTATGGACATTTTAACAATATTTGCTCTGCCAATCTATAAACATGAAATACCTTTCCATTGTGTCATGTTCAGTTTCTTTCATCAGTCTTTATAGTTTCCATTTATCATTTAGGATAAACAGGATGACAGAAGGGGAAATATCACTGAGTCTAGTAAAGAAGAAACTTTATCTGAGTGCAGCTTAATTAGATGAGACAAAAATGTGCAGTTTGTCTGATTTGCTGTGGCTCATCAATATAGTCTCACCACACAGGAAATTCAGGCCCTACCACACATTTTGTACAGAAAATATCAGGTGGTTCAGCTAGGCTAGCTCTGTATATAACAGCTAGTAGAGTCTTTCCATTGAGGGACAATGGTAAAGGACCTCTCTTATTCTTGAGGTCACCTTAATGGGGTACCCAGTAGTAGGAATCAGCATGATAAAAGTGGGCTTCAGGTGAAGGTGAAGTGGTAAATGATAAAAGGAGAAATCATTAAGGAAATGTTAAAATCAAAATTGTACTTACTTCACTCTTTTGCCAGAGACAATTCATTTCATTTATTCTTTCATTAATTCATTTTGTAACATTTATTCAATAAGTATTTCTTGAGTACTCCCTGTTTGCAGGTAAATGAGAAAGGTATGAGAAAATAAAAATCACAGATCTTACACTCAAGTACTGTAAATTTAATGGAGATAGTGGATATGTTAAAAATTAGCTAGAATAACAAAGAGTAGTGATAATGAACTACCCCACATGGGAGCTAAGTTCCTTTATAACTCTAAAATGGCTAAGTTACTTTATTTCTAAGTTATTATAACTTTAAAAGTCTGGCTTTATGATTTTAAATATTAAAAGAGGAGAACAGCATGTTATGAAGGCAGAGATCAATATTAATGATAAGAAAGATTTGGAGATATCATAGCAAAGGTACCATTTGATCTAGACTTTTAGAGATAAGTACTTGCTATAGAGAATCCAGAAGAGGGCCTTTCCAGGGGAATAAAAAAAGAAAAAAAAAACTGTACAAGCAAATGTTTTAAGGCAGAAAAGTATTTCACTTTCTTTGAAAAAAAAAACCTCAAAATTTATCTAATTAGTCACAAATAATAAAATCTGAGGTTTAAGATGCATTTTATTTTGATTTAACAGAGAGTACTTCTTAGATGTGCTGAAAGTAATTTCCATCTTCCCAATTCTGCTGTTTTTATTTTATTTTTAATATTCTCATCTGGTTATTGTTTACACAACACTGTTTCACAGTTGGTATGTTAATATGTTTTACCCTATTTGAATTCCATATTATCCACATAATCTTAAGTCCAAATGACAAATTAAAAATGAAAAATTAAATATTTAAGTGACTTTGCCAACTAAACAAAAAAATGAAAATTCTAAAGCATGCAAAAAATACATCTTGTTGATATAGAGGCACTAACAAAGCATTTCAGTATTTGAAGAAAATTGAGAATTCAATCTGATTGATATCCTTACCTATAACTCTGAGTGACTCTTCTACATGTGCACATTCTTGTACTAGGCCCTGAAAAGGAGGACTCTGGCTTTAGAGTCCAGTAAAGGAACTAAGATCCAAAAGCCCAAATAAACTCATGGCAAGATAATGCCCAGTGGAATATCAAAAAGAACTTTATAGTATATAACTTTAAGTATGTAGAAAATAAATTTTTGTGAGATCTCACAACTTAAAAATTAAGACCTGTTATGATTATCACAGACTATTACTGGAACAAGTGCCACAAAGTTTGGCCATTTTATAGGACAAAAATCATTTCTTTAGGGTTTTGGTGCTTTGAGTTTTTCTTTCTCTTTCATTCTCTTTTTTTCTCATTTCTTTCCTTCCTCCTTTCTTTCCTCTTTTGTCTTTTCTTTACAGAAACTGCACTCACTCATCTATACATAATCCTTGGAGTTCTTCACATTTCCATTAGTTCTCATTTCCTCCCTTCCATCCTCACCATCCTTTTGAGGCCAATACAAGGCTTTGCTAATCAAATAACATTTCCCCATAATCTCCCCCTTTTAACTTCCTCTACAAGTTCCACTAAGTTCCACTAATTTCAAAAATTTAACTTAAATTTGTCTAACATAGTGTCTGCTGTATATTGGGTTTGGCCTTTTTTCCATTTAATTTCTCATTTATAGACATGATCAGGAAAGACAGTTTCTGTAAGAAGAATTTATCTTTATAAGTATTAGGTTTTATTTTAATAATTCTTTCCCCAATCTCACCACAAGATATAAAATTGAATACATTAAAAATATTATAAAAGACTTGGGTCAGAACTTCAGGCACATTGGAAATATAAGCATATTTATTTTGCACCCCACATTTAAGTTTGGACATGTAATACATATGTACTTTGTCAAATTTTAAAAAAGAACAAGTAACAATAAATTAATGGGATGTGTGTATATGTGCTCTTTTTTCTTCCAGAACATCATAAAGAGCTGATACACTCTCAGTTTGATTTGTGAATATTATGTCTGTTATAACTTCATACTTCATGACATTGAGTTTCTTCATACATGAAAGTAGACACCTTATCTGAGGTTATGCATTCTCCACCTCTAAGAGATGCATATCAATGCACAGTTTTTGTGTTTCTTTCTTTGTTGCTACAAATCTCACATAACTGAAAACATTTCCAAAGTGTTGCCACTGTCAGTCATTGCAGTAGTATTTCTATATTCCATAGGGTAGTTTTAAAGCAAAGGAACTAAGATGGGCTCTTGCATTCTTAAATATTCTATCAAACCTTGATTTTCCAGATTAATTTTCAGTTTGAAGGTCACAAACTTTTTTTTTTAAGATTTTATTTATTTCTTTGACAGACAGAGATCACAAGTAGGCAGAGAGGCAGGCAGAGGAGGGGGCATGAGGGGGCGTTGGGGGGGGCGAACAGACTCCCTGCCTGCGGAGCAGAGAGCCTGATGTGGGGCTTGATCCCAGGACCCTGAGATCATGACCTGAGCCCAAGGCAGAGGCTTAACCCACTGAGCCACTCAGGCACCCAAAGACCACATGCTCTTCAACATGGGTAATCTTCACTTTGCAGCAGAGATAGTTTTCAAAAGTTAATTGAAGTGAATTTCTGCACTTGTTTCATGGCTAAAGACTAGACGACAGCTACTTTATTTATTTATTTTTTTACTCTAGCCAAAATCCATTAATGAGAAGTCATAGTCAAGGCTACCACATTTCCCAAATCAAACAAAGACATATCGTACAATAAAATAGAACGTTTGCAATTCATTTTATACTAGAAAATTTAGATTAAATAGATGATAATCCTGGTTAATGTGAGCATCTAGTACAGTGACTTATTTCTCTTTTCTTTTACTTAATTAATGATCTCCCCATAAGGCTCTAATTAAACAATTTTACTAAGAATCTTTTACCAAGGCAGCAATGTGCTAAGCACTGTTGGTCACATGAATAATTACAACTGATTCTTTTAATGATGCATTGCCATTAATGAAATTTTCATATGCATATAAGTATACTTGCCACTCCTAATAACTTGTGAAAAAAGCAGAGGGGAAGTCAGTTTTGTAGAAGCCGAAAGAAATGCATTGATATATTTGAAGTTACATAACAATTATGTGGATTCAAGTACAGGTTTTTGATATCACAAGTCAGTCCTCTTTCCACTCTGCCTATAGTATAAAATAGAATCTTTGAGTTTAGAGAATTTACAATCTAGATTGAGAACAGTCAAACAAAAATAGACTAAAATAATATTATAGCAATATAAGAGCTGACAAAGGAAGTAGATTGGAGAATAACTTTGAGGGCTGAGAACGAATAAAGGCTTACATACTGGCATACTGAACTCCACAGAGATGTAAAATTTCTGTACACTAAAATATAACTTAAAAAAGTAAATAATGGGCCAAGAAAATATGCGACAAATATAACATATAAAAATCTACTCTTTATAGTCTATATAAAGAACCTATAGAAATTAAAATAAAGACATTAAAGTCCAAATATATAACTGGGCAAAGAACATGAGCAGACAATTTGTAAGAGAGGATATAATAGCAAACCTACCTGTGAGAAATGTTCAACCTTGTTATGACAATGTATACAGAAATAGAAAAAAAACACAAATAAATATTATTTTGAATATTGCAAAACTACAAAATTAGAGGATAATACACAAAATTAATGTGTGCATAAAACTAGAGCTGTCTTAAAATGCTGGTGATGTAAGAGACATGACAACATGCATACTCTTTTCCTCAAAAACCTCATTCCTAAAAATTTATTTTTAGGAAATCATCTAAATGCAGGGAATCTGTATGCCTAAAAATATTAATCAAAACATTATTTATAATAACAAAAGAATAGGGGAGGCAACTCAAGTACCTAACAATAAGGGATATCATGAGTAAAATATGATGTATGTATTACAGGTTGTTATAAGACTATTTAAAACAATCTGTGTAAAGGTGGTACCAAAAAGGAAAAAAAATACTTATGAAACATTAATTGAAAAAATGTTGTAGGCTATGAAAATATACATACAACACGACTGAAATATTCAAGGTCCCAAATCTCCTAATTGATGATACAGGGGTGGGGGACAAAACCAACATTATCAAAAACAGTAAGTTTTCCATTTAGGGCCCTAGAATTCTGGATCAGTTTCTCCACCCTATCTCTCTACTCATTTCTCAAGTATTTCTTTCATGTTTTACTGTTTCTATAATGAAAAATTTCAAATAAATAATTTATTAAGAAATAAAGCAGTTGAAGATTCAAGACCAAGTGAATAATCGCTAAAGAAATTCAGAGACAGCCTTAATGACTTGGAAAGGCTTAAGAAAAAGGTGAGATTTGACAGAATTGGAGGCGTGGCTAGAAGTTACTGAGGTGAAGGGAATAGAGTTGAGTATTCCCAAGGTGATACAAAGACTGAAAAAACTTGGTGGTAGCAGTATAGACCAAGCCATGTTTAGGGAATAGTCAATAAAGCTGTTTGAGGGGAAGGATATGTGTGAGGAGCTAAAGCTACTGAAGGGTTGTTGGGGCCAGAGTGTGAGGTGATTTTAACTTTAAGACAAAAAGTTTTTGCTTTTTTTCCTGGAAACAATGGAGCACCACTTAAGATGTTTTTATTTTGTCTCTTTTTCTTTTAAATAATCTGCATTTTTGAAAGACTGATATTATGGCAGAGCCAAAGATGGACAGGAACAGGCAGGGAGAACACTCAAGAGGCTTTCAAAGTAAAGTGAGAGTGAACTGGTAAGAGGCTGCGATGAGGATGACAGTGCTATAAATATAAAAGAATGGGTGTGAAAGATGCTCTCTGACAGGGCTTGGCAGAATATGGTGGATGATTGGATATTGAGTTTAGGAAGAGGGAAAATATTGTCTAATTTCCTAACACTCCTCATAACCCTACAAAAGGTTGTTGTTGTCTCCTACTTACAGTCCAATACTATTGGTTCCTACTTACAGTTCAAATAATTTTGAATTAATTTTGTACATTTTTTCCTCCTAAACATTTCACACAGCCTTCTGAGATAATCGGAGACCTACTAGGCAAAACCAGTCACAATTCTAATAAAAAATTATTGCTGAAGTACAGCAAGCAGAGCAGCTACAAAGACTTTTTGGATTGAGAAAAAAAAAGTGAACTATACCAAAGAAGTATAGATTTATAGGCCCAATTCTTCAATTTGTAAAAAACAAAACAGAGGGCACAGGAGGGGTCCTGACTAGAGGGTTTGCTGTCTTTGTTTGTCCCCAGTATCCCTTGCTTGGCAAAACTCATTTCTTCACAGCAGTATTTTTTTAGGTTGCCCACCCCTGATTAGGAGTGACAATCTGCACTGTGACTACAGGGTAATGGTTTCCTTAACATATAGCATGGAACTTAGGGAGTGTTTTTATTTTTTATGATGAATGAGGTCCTCGTTTCTATTAGAAATACTATCACATAATACGTCAGTTTTATGTCAAGTGTTCTGACATTTTTATAGTCTTTCCATTCAAAAAATACCCTTGTCACAAGATCTTTTAAAAATACAACCATAGGGCAGGTAAAGGGGCAAAAAATGATTTATAAAATCTCCTTCATTGATCAGGCATGAAAAACCAAAACTACATAAACCAAAATTATTTTCTACTCTGAAAATTGCTGTTACAACTCAGTAATAAATAGGTGCACAGTGAAGATTCAAAGAAAAGCTTTGAATTACTAGGCTGACTTCATGATATCAATCCCATTACTGTCACAGTAATGAAGCTTTGGAACACACCCTCAGGCCAAGGTTAACATGATCAGGGCTGCTTTCATGTAGTCACTATGCTGTCAGAATATTCTAACCTAGAAAGGGAGGCAGCAGGCTCTGTGGGGGTAAGAAGAACAAAGGGGTGTGAAAAGGTGAGCAGAGGGTGAGGGGCGAACTCCCAGATGTTTTCTAGGTGAGAACTACAGACAAATTAATATTAAATGGACATTAGGAGGTGATTGCTGCACCTGTGCTCACTGTGACCCAGAGTAAATTATCACAGTGTGTTGCTGGATCCACCTGAAGACCAGAATACAGATTCTAAAGACCGTCCTTCACACCTGTTCATTTCTTGTCATTAGCCACTGTGTGTGTGTGTGTGTGTGTATGTGCACGCACACCAAGATATGAATATCAGTCATGTTGAACCAAATCTGTTAAAAACAAAGAAAAAACCTTTCATACAGATTATAGACTTCTGAATTCTGATGGAATAAACGAAACAAAACAACAACAAAAAAGTCTATACCAAGAGAAAGTTCCTGAAGAGAAAAACTGAATATGAAAAGAGGAAATAATTTAGCATTGGCAAAGGATTTTTTTGTTATTTTTGTTTGATTTTCTATGAAAAATGTTTTTGTGGAAGAGGGATATAAGGTTAATTATCAATATCAGCTAGGTCAGAGAAGACACCAAACCCAAGAGGCGGCAGACTATAGTAGAAAGAAATGAGGAAACATAGGCTTCCAGACTCCCTTTCCTGGTAACTGACTGTGAACTTTGGGCAAAACACTATTCACTAGTCAGCTACAGAGGAAGTTGAACCAAACTTTTAAGGTCCCATCCAAATCTCACATTTTATGACTCTATGAGGTCTCATTCTTTTTTCTGTTTTTGAAAAACAAATCCTTTGAACATAGCTCTTTTGGTAGTGTCCTTTCTGAGAGACCCAATGAGAAGCCACAGATATATTTATTACAATGATCTTGCCTTTATGTAGACGTTAGTTACATCATGACCCTCAATTTGGGGTTTGGGTTCTTTCCTTGTGCAACTGAGAATCTACTGTACTCCTAATTAAGACTTTTTCACCCAAATCTCTTTCTTCTATCCCCCAAATACACCTCTTTAAAGATTATACTGATGAATATCAGGCAGCCAGCAAGGAGCAGGAGTATGGTAAAGAAGCAAAAGTATCTGCTCCCTGATTTTCTAAAAGAAACTACATACTGGAAAACTGAAAACTCCTCATTACTAAGCAAACACACTTTTTATGATTTTAGGGCCATAAAATTGTGCGCAGGTTTAGCTCTGCTGACTCTTGCCATAATGGAGAGACTGGAATATAAAGACTAGAGGGCACAGGCCTGTCATTCAACATTCCAGTCTATGTTCAGAGAGAACAAACATCAAACATGTCATACAAGCAAATACAGAGGCCTATAGTTCTGATGGAGAGTTCCTCATCACAACTGCCAAAGCTGTTTAAAATGCAAATGGGGACTGGGAATGAGGCCTGGAGGGCCCTCAGTGATTTAAATAGGGCTTGTGTATACAATAAAGAAAGCCTACTCTATGCACTCCCCAGGCAGGCAGTGTGTGGAAGGGGAAAAAAGCCAAGTAGAAGCAAGCCTGGAAAGAACGTGGGGTGGGGGGGCGATGGGCAGGGGGCCCATGATGGTTCTTCCTTAAGATATACCTGGAAAGAGGAGGGAAAAGAGGAAACTGGGATTTCATTATGCCTTGAGGTCAGTGCTTTCCCCCAAAGACAAGGCTCTAATTTTCTAATGAATAACAGTGAATAATCAAGATTTTCTAGGTTGGGTGTTGGGGAAGAGTGGAAGGTCTGTCTAGTGGTAAATATATATAGAGAAAAAAAGACACTAAATTTCTGGTAAAAGTATTATTTCCTAAATGAGTCATAGATTAAAGCAGTTATGTTTATTTGTGCAGTTGGCTTAGAGGTTTCAAGGTCAAAAGGGAAATTAGGATGTTACAGTTGAAGAGGACAAAACTTAAGGAAGTGGAAAATTCCTTAGCTCCTCTTTCTATTAAACAATAGTCTGGGGGTGCCTAGGTGGCTCAGTGGGTTAAAGCCTCTGCTTTCAGCTCAGGTCATGATCTCAGGGTCCTGGGATGGAGCACTGAATCAGGCTCTCTGCTCAGCAGGGAGCCTGCTTCCCCCCTCTCTCTCTGCCGGCTTCTCTATGTACTTGTGATCTCTGTCTGTCAAATAAATACATAAAATAAAATCTTAAAAAATGTCTGCCAGGATGTTCTAGTTAATTCTCTGAAGTTTTGTTTTGCTTTGTTTATTTGTTTGTTTTTAAGATCAGTTTAGTAGCTGGAATCTAGTCAAATAGCATCAAGGAAGGCTGGTTGTTATTCCTGATCTGATCTTGGTCATCAGTTATATCCCTTACTTTCCAGAACTGGACATCTCTTTTATTCCCCTATCCCTATCAATACTCTAGTTCTTCATATTTTGGGGTATTGACTTGTGACATAATGAAAAGTGCAGCTTATAAAGACTGAGGCCAAGGTCTGCTATTTAATATCCTGAGTGATGTACAGATTGAACAAAACTAAGATATACAAGTACTCAGTCCTCGTGAACTGCTCCCAGGACTCTCTGATTGTGGCCTCTAATTTCTACTGCTTTAGTCCTCTGACATTATATTTACATGTTCTGGCTTCCACTATCTACTTTAGAATCTTCCTAAACCTACTGTCTTGCTTCTCCAAGTTTGTCCATCTAAGAGAGGATTCTGAAAATACCACAAGATGCTTTTTAGACAGTTAATAGGTGAGGTATCATAAGAAGAATATATCATGTATCCCATAATCTTATTACCTGCTGAATATTGGCCTGTGGGAAGTCATAGAATTCATACCATAATGATAATATCTGCTTACAGAGAAAACCCTTAAATCCGGACTCTCTGTAGCATCTTGGCTGTTGCTAGCAGACGTCAGCCATTTGATTCCAAATTAAAGCTTACAACTTGTACAATGATTTAATTTTAATATTAATGTAATTGAATCTCTATTCAAAAAGACTTTCTCAGTCTTGACACCAATGATTTTCGTTCTTATACCAAATGTTCTTATACCAAACTAAATGATCAGTCTTAGACAAGGCAATCTAAGCCCTTAAGGGTTTTGGTCCTCAATGTATTCCTTTTTACTCAACCTGTTTTCCCACTTTACTTCTCCTAGGGTCAAGGAAGGAGATTTCACATTAGGCTAATTTATTTGAGCTACTAGTAAGAGAAAAAAAAAGTTTTTTTTTTTCTGGGCTATAAAATTAAAGCAGAAGCTGTTACCAACAGTATCTGTAAGATAGTTGAAATGTAGCTGCTTTTTTTTTAAAGACTTTATTTGTCAGAGAGAGAGAGGGAGAGGGAGCACACAGGCAAGGGGAGCTGCAGGCAGAAGGAGAAGCAAGCTCCCTGCTGAGCGAGGAGCTATTATGGGACTCTCCTGGGATCATGACCTGAGCTGAAGGCAGACACTTAACACTGAGCCACCCAGGCATCCCATATGTTGCTGCTTTCAAAAACGAATTTAATGTCTTTTTAATTTGAAGCCAAATGGAGCATTTTGTTGTTTTAAGTTTAGTTGCTGTTAGTAAAGCTCTAGTTCTTCTTTCAAGGAAAAGACAAAAGAAAACAAAGAAAAACCTGATTGAAATTTCACACTGTTAAAAGCTTTTATAAAATAATTTAAGAAAACAGCACTTTAAAATTTTTTTTGAGTTTTTATTTAAATTCTAGTTAGTTAACATACAATGTATTACTAGCTTCAGGTGTACAATTTATTGACTCATTACTTAAATACAATAGCTGGTACTCACCACAAGTGTCCTCCTTAATCCCCATCACCTATTAAACCCATCCTTCCACCCACCTCCTCTCTGGCAACAATCAGACTATTCCCTATAATTAACAGTTTGTTTCTCAGTTTGCCTCTCTTTCCCCCTCATTATCATTTGTTCTATTTCTTAAATTCCATATATGAGTGAAATAAATGGTATTTGTCTTTCTCTGACTGATTTTGTTTAACATAATATGCTTTAGCTCCATCGACATCATTGAAAATGGCAAAATATTATTCTTTTTATTTTATTTATATATATGAAAGGGAATATATATATACTATACTACTGCTTTATCCATTCATCAGTTGATGGACATTTGCACTTTTTCCATAATTTGTCTATTGTAGATAATGCTGCTATAAACATCAGGATGCATGTATCACTTTGAATTAGTACTTTTGTATTCTTTGGATAAATACCTAGAGGTGCAATTGCTAAATCATAGGGTAGTTCTATTTTTAACTTTTTGAGGAACCCCCATAGTGTTTTCCACACTGGCTGCACCAGTTTGCAATTCAACAAATAGTACAAGAGGGATCCCCTTTCTCCACATCCTCGCCAACACCTGTTTGTTGTATGGCTAAATTTAGCCATTCTGACTGGTGTGAAGTGATATTTCATTGTAGTTCTGATTTGCATTTCCATGGTGAGGAGTGATGTTGAACATCTTTTCATGTGTCTGTTGGCCATCTGTATGTCTTCTTTGTTTTTTTATTTTTAAAAGATTTTTATTTATTTATTTGTCAGAGAGAGGGAGAGAGAGAGCACAAGCAATGGGAGAGGCAGGCAAAGGGAGAAGTAGGTTCCCCACTGAGCAGAGCCCAATGTGGGACTCGATCCCCAGACTTGAATTCATAACCTGAACTGAAGGCAGATGCTTAACTAAATGACCCACCCAGGTGTCCCACATATGTCTTCTTTGGAAAATTATCTATTCATGTCTTCTTCCCAATTTTTAATTGGATTTTTAAATTTTTGTTGGATTGTTTATTTTTGGGTATTGAGTTTTATAAGTACTTTACAGATTTTGTATACTAACCCTTTATCAGATATGTCATTTACCAATATCTTCTCCCATTTCATTTTAGGGTTTTTTTTAATAGTTTCCTTCACTGTGCAGAGCTTTTTATTTTGATGAAGTCCCAATAATTTATATTTACTTCTGTTTCCCTTACCTCCATAATCATATCTAGTAAGAAGGTGTTATTGCTGATGTCAAAGAAGTAACTGCCTCTGTTCTCCTCTAGGATTTTAATGGTTTCCTGTCTCACTTTGTTGTCTTTCTTTCTTTTTTTAAAGATTTTATTTATTTATTTGACAGACAGAGATCACAAGTAGGCAGAGAGGCAGGCAGAGAGGGTAGAGAGAGAGGGAGAAGCAGGCTCCCTGCCGAGCAGAAAGCCCGATGTGGGGCTCGATCCCAGGACCCCAGGATCATGACCCAAGGCTAAGGCAGAGGCTTTAACCCACTAAGCCACCCAGGTGCCCCTCACTTTGTTGTCTTTCATCCATTTTAATTAGTTTTTGTGTATGGTATAAGAAAGTGGTCCAGTTTCATTCTTTTGCATGTTGCTTTCTAGTTTTAACAACACCATTTGTTGAAGACTGTCTTTTTCCAATTGGATTTTTTCCCCTGCCTTTTTGAAGATTAATTGACCATATAGTTCTGGGCTCATTTATGGGTTTTCTATTCCATTCTACTGATCTATGTGTCTATTTCTGTGTCAGTACCATAAAGTCTTGATCACTACAACTTTGTACTATAACAAGTCCAGAATTGTGATGCCTCCAGCTTTGCTTTTCTTTTTCAAGGTCACTTTGACTATTTGGGGACTTTTGTGGTTGCATACAAATTTTAGAATTGTTTGTTCTAGCTCTGTGGATTATGCAGGTGGTCTTTTGATAAGGATTGCATTAAATGTGTAGACTTCTTTGGGTAATAGAAACGTTTTAATGATATTTTTCTTATAATCCATGATCATGGGATGGTTTTCCATTTCTTTGTGTCATCTTCAATTTCTTTCATCAGTAGTTTATGGTTTTCAGAGTTTAAGTCTTTTACCTATTTGGTTAGGTTTATTCCTAGCAATCTTGTGGTTTTTGGTGCAAGTATAGATGGAATTGTTTCCTTGATTTCTCTTTCTGCTGCTTAATTATTGATGTATAGAAATGCAACAGATTTCTGTATGTTGATTTTCAATCATGCCCTTTACTGAATTTGTGTATCCATTCTAGCATTTTTTTTTTTGGTAGTCTTTTGGGTTTTGTATATCCAATATGTTGTCATCTGCAAATAGTGAAAATTTTAACTCTTCCTTACCAATTTGGATGCTTTTTCTTTCTTTTTGCTGTATGATTGCTGAGGCTAGGTCTTCTAGTACTATGTTAAATAACAGTGGTGTGAGTGGACAGCTCTTTTTCCTGACCATAGAGGAAAAGCTCTGTTTTTCCCCACTGAGGATGATAATAGCTCTGGCTTTTTCATATATGACCTTTATCACGTTGAGGTTTGTTCCATCTATACCTATTTTGCTAAGGGTCTTTATCATGAATGGATGTTGAACTTTGCCAAATGCTCTTCTTGCATCTATTGAAAGGATCAATATGGCTTTTATGTTTTTTTTTAATTCCTTTTTTGTTTGTTTGTTTATGTGGTGTATCATATTGATCAATTTGCAAATATTGAACCACACTTGCAAACTTGCAACCTAGGAATAAATCTCACTTCATCATGGTGAATGATTCTTTTCAGATACAATTTTTATCCAAATGAATTTTTGCACCCATGTTCATCAGGGTTATTGCTCTGTGGTTTTCTTTTTCAGTGGAGTTGTTTTTTCTTTTTCTGGTTTTGGTATCAGTGTGATGCTGACCTTATAGAATGCATTTGGAATTTTCCTTCATTTATTTTCTTTCTTTCAGTCTGTCTTTCTTTTTTTCTTTCTTTTTTGGAATTTTCATTCATTCCCTTCCTTCCTTCTTCCTTCCTTTTTTTTTTTTTTGAATAGTTGGAGAAGAATATTAACTGTTCTTTAAATTTTTGATAGAACTCACCTGTAAAGACACCTGGACCTAGAATTTTTTCTGTTTGGAGTTTTTTGATTAGTGATTCCATTTCTTTGTTACTTATTGTTCTGTTCAAGTTTTTTTATTTCTTCCTGTTTCAGTTTGGTAGTTAATGTTTCTAAGAATTTATCCATTTCTTCTAAGTTGTCCAATTAGTCGCATATAGTTTTCCATAATATTCTCTTATAATTGTTTTTACTTTTCTTGTGTTGGATTTTATTTCTCTTCTTTCATTTGTGATTTTTGTTTATTTGGGTCCTGTTACTTTTTTCTAAGTCTGGACAGGGGAGTTATCAATTTTATTAATTTTTCAAGGAGTGAGCTCCTGGTTTCATTGATCTGTTCTAACTTTTGTATAGTTTGTATATTATTTATTTCTGTGCTAATCCTTATTATTTTTCCTTTTGCTGGCTTTCAGCTTTGTTTGTTGCTATTTTTCTATTTCCTTTAGGTGTAAGGTTAGATTGTTTGAGATTTTTCTTGCTTCTTGAGGTAGGCCTGTATTGCTATATACTTCCCTCTTAAGACTACTTTTGCTGCATCCCAAAGATTTTGGGGCCATCGTGTTGTCATTTTCATTTGTTTCCATGTATTTTTGTGTTATTTCCACCTTAATTTCCTGGTTGACCCACTCATTGTTTAGTATCATGCTCATTTGTTTAGTAGCTCCATTCATTCATGGTCTTTCCAAATTCTTTCTTGTGGTTGACTTCACATTTTGTAGTGTTGTTATCAGAAAACATGCATGGTATGATCTCAGTCTTTTTGAATTTGCTGAGATCTGATTTGTAACACAGTATGTGATCTATTTTGGAGAATGTCTCATGTGCACTTGAGAAGAACGTGTATTCTTCTGTTTTAGGATGGAATGTTCCAAATATACCTTATAATTATACCATCTGATCCAGTGTGTCATTCAAAGCCATTGCTTCCTTGTTGATTTTGTTTAGATGATCTGTCCATTGATGTAAGCAGACTGTTAAAATCCCCATACTGTTATTGTATTCTTGTCAATGAATTCCCTTATGTTTGTCACTAACTGTTTTATATATTTGTGTGGTCCCATGTTGGGGCCATTGGTATTTACAAATGTTAGATCCTTTTGGATTGTCCCCTTTCTTATGATATAGTGCCCTTCTTCATATCTTGTTACAGCCTTTTGTTTGAAGTCTAATTTGTCTGAAATATGTATTGCTACTCTGGCGTTCTTTTGATACCCATTTGCATGATAAATATTTCTCCATCCCCTCACTTTCATTTTACAGGAGTCCTTAGGTCTGAAATGTGTCTCTTCATAGGCAGCATATTGATGGTCCTTGTTTAGTGTTTGTTTGTTTTCCTTTCTGATACCCTATGTCTTTTAATTGGAGCATTTAAAGTCCATTTACATTCAGAGTAATTATTGATAGATATGTATTTAGTGACATTTTATTACTTGTTTTGTCATTGTTGCTGGAGATTTTTCTCTGTTCCTTTCTAGTATTTGTCACCTTTGGTTTTTCCTTTCCACTGTAAGAGTTCCCATTAATATTTTATATTAATTAATTAATTAATCTATATTATTTATTATAATGTATCATATATTTATATCATATATAATATACATATATGTGTGTATTCATATTTATATTCATATTTATTTATATTTGCTATATATAATATATATTTATTATATAAAATTTATTATATATTGCATTGTATTATATATATTATATTATTATGTTATATTATATTATATATATGCATAATATATGTTTTATATATTATATAATAAATTTGTATATTGTATATTATATAATGGCATAATATATGTATCATATTATAATATATCATATAATATATATTTTATTATATTACATAAGATTATATTACATATAATTATAATTATAAGATATTATAATATATAATATATATCATATTCATTATAATATTTATTATATATAATATTTATTTATTATATGTATGATATTATATATCATATATGATATATAATATATAATATGATATAAAATTGATCATAATTATTTTCTATATAATTATGGAATTATAATGTATATTATTATTATATTGATGCATTTATATTTTTAATATTATTTATTAATTTATATAATTATATTGATAATATTATGTTATTATATTGGTATATTATATTAAAATTAACGTTACCTTTAATATTTTATTCACACCTGGCTTAGTGGTCATTTTCTCCCTTAGCTTTTGTTTGTTTGGGAAACAATTTATCCCTCTTTCTATTCTGAAAGATAGCATTTTTCATCTTGTTGCTTTTCAGATTTTTTTTTTCATCGCTATATTTTGCAAATTAATTACAATGTTTTGGTTTGGGCCTGCTTATTTTAATTTTGGAGTTCTCTGAGCCTTGTGGGTCTGTAAGTCTGTTTCCATCCCCAAATTGGGGAAGTTTTCAGCTATTATTTCCACAAATATATTTTCTGCTCCCTTTTCTCCTTCTTGAAGAAAATGCTACTTGTAAAAATGGACTGCTACAGAGCCCAATGTAGATATTTTGTTTGACTAAAATTATTGGAAACTCAAGTCTGAAAACTTATTTGGACAATTTTTCTGAAGCCCAACTCAGCTGTATTCCCTCACTTCTCTACCTGAACCTATATTTCTTGTAGCTATATTTGTAAACAAGGAAGTACTAATGTTCCTTGGCTATTTCAGGTTGATTAAAATAAGTTTCATTACAATTAGTGGTTTATATATACCTAAAATAGAAAGATCTATAGCTGAAGTCTAAAAGACAGTTTTATGAATAGTTTCTCTGCCTTAAAGCATCCCAAGATTTCAGTAATCAGCCAATAAAACTTAATAGGATTTCACAGAATAACAGTGCTTTTTCCTTTGAAAAAAAGTATGGAAGTAATATTTGTTGCCTTAGAATGAATCTTCTTCTTTCTTCTAGTTACAGGACACCAAATTTTGTTTACCTCACAAAATCTTCAGAATATCAATTTCTTCATTTGTCAGAAAGAATTGAAATGATGTTCATGCATGCCACCTTTATTCAACGTAGTATAGATCATCCTAACTAAGCAATTAGGTGAGAAAAAGATATAAAGGAATCCAAATTGGAAAGGAAAAAATAAAATAGTCATTATTTGTAAATGTCATGATATTATATGTAGAAAACCTAAAGACTTCACCAGAAAACTGTCAAAACTAAAAAATGAATTGAGTTATGTTGAAGGATACAAAATCAGTATACAGAAATTTGTTGAATTTTTATGCACTAATGATGAACTATCAAAAAAAAATAAATTAAGAAAATAATCCTGGGGTGCCTGGATGGCTCAGTTGGTCAAGCATCTGACTCTTGTTTTCAGCTTAGGTCATGATCTCAGCTTCCTGAGATCAAGCCCTGCATTAGGCTTTGTGCTTAATGTCAGTTTGTCTCTCTCTCTCCCTCTGCTCCTTCCCCTACTTGCCCTTTCTCTCTCACTCTCCCTAATAAATAAATCCGTAAAAAAAAAAAAAAAAGAAAAAGAAAATAGTCTCATTTATAATTGCATCAAAAATAATAAAATACCTAAGAATAAGGTGTACCAAGAAGTAGAAAACCTGTACACTGAAAATTATAAAACACTTATGATATTTGTCTTTCCCTGGCTGACTTATTTTGCTTAGCATAATATTTCTAGCTCCATCTACATCATTGCAAATGGCTAGATTTCATTGTTTATGGCTGAGTAATATTTCAACATATATATGTATATGTATATATATCACATGCATATATGATATGTATACATCTGTATAATACATATATGCACATACATATATATACATATGTATATGTATCACATATAAGGTATGGTATGTATATGTATATGCATATGTATATGTATATGTGTATAGATATAGATATAGATATCTCCATCCCACATCTTCTTTATCCATTCTTCAGTTGATGGACATTTGCGCTGTTTACATAATTTAGCTATTGTAGATAATACTGCTATAAACATCAGACTGCATGCATCCTTTTAAATTAGTATTTTTATATTCTTTGTGTAAATACTTGGTAGTTTTCACTCATATTTGGAATTTAAGAAACAAGTTAGTGAAAAGGGGGAAAATAGAGAGAGGCAAGCCAAGAAATAGACTTGACTATAGGGAACAGACTGATGGTTACCAGAGGGGAGGTGACTGGAGGGATGGATTAAATAGGTGGTGGGTATTAAGGAGTGTACTAACTGTCATGAGCACCAGATGTTGTATGGAAATGCTGAATCACTGTATGGCAAACCCAAAACTAATATTAAACTGTGTCAACTAACTGGAATTAAAAGAAAAAAACTTTTTAAAAGACACCAATGAAAGAAATCAGAGACATTAAAAAATGAAAGATGTTCCATGCTCATATATTAAACTAATTAATATTATTAAAATGTCCCTACTACCCAAAGAAATCTACATTTTCTATGTAGATCCTTTCAAAATTCCAATAGCATTTTTTTCACAGAAAAAGGACAAACCTAAAATTTGTATAGAATAAAATTTGTATAAAATCATAGAATCACAGGGGCGCCTGGGTGGCTCAGTGGGTTAAGCCTCTGCCTTCAGCTCGGGTCATGATCTCAGGGTCCTGGGATCGAGCCCCACATGGGGCTCTCTGCTCAGTGGGGAGCCTGCTTCTGCTCTCTCTCTCTCTCTGCCTACTTGTGATCTCTCTCTCTCAAATAAATAAATAAAATCTTTAAAAAAAATCATAGAATCACAAAAGGCCTGAATAACTACAGTAATCTTGAGAGAGAACAAAGCTGAAATCATCTCACTTCTTGATTTTAAACTATATTTCAAAGGCATAGTAATCAAAACCTTACCATATGTTGCCATAAAAACAGACATACAGATCGGTGAAGCAAAATAAAGAGCCCAGAAGTAAACTCACACACACGTGGCCAATTAATTAATGATAAAAGATCCAAGGATAGACAAAAGGAGAAGAGTCTCTTCAAAAAATGGTGGGAAAACTGGACAATCACCTGCAAAAAAACAAAAACAAAAACTGGATCACTATCTCACACTATACACAGAAAATGAACTCGAAATCGTTTAAAGATTTGAATATAAGAACCTGAAACCATAGAACTCCTAGAAGAAAACACAGGTAGTAAACTCCTTGACATATATCTTGGTGATGAATTTTGGGATTTGACATCAAAAGGAACGGCAACAAAAGCAAAAGTAAACAACTGGCACTATATAAAACTATAAAGCTCCTGCACAGCAAAGGGAACCATCAACAAAATGAGAAGTCAACTTTCTGAATGGGAGAAAATATTTACAAATCATTATCTGATAAGGCATTATCCAAAATATATTAAGAACTCATGCAATTCAATAGCAAAAATATAATACATTCAAAACATGTGCAGAGCTTCTGAGTATAATTTTTTTCCAAGGAAGATGTAGAGATGCCTAACAGGTACAAGAAAAGACACTCAAGGGACGCCTGGGTGGCTCAGTTGGTTGGGCGGCTGCCTTCGGCTCAGGTCATGATCCCAGCGTCCTGGGATCGAGTCCCACATCGGGCTCCTTGCTCGGCAGGGAGCCTGCTTCTCCCTCTGCCTCTGCCTGCCTCTCTGTCTGCCTGTGCTCGCTCTCTCTCTAACTAATAAATAAATAAAATCTTAAAAAAAAAAAATTAAAAAAAAAAAGAAAAGACACTCAACATGACTGATCATCAAGGAAATAAATTAAAATTACAATGAGCTATCACTTTAAACCTGTTAGAATGGCTACTATCAAAAAATATAAGGGCACCTACGTGGGTCAGTCAGTAAAGCATCTAACTCTTGATTTTGTTTCAGGGCATCATCTCAGGGTCCTGAGATCAAGCCCAAGTTGCGCTCTTTAGTCAGCAGGGAGTCTGCTTGATATTCTCTCTCTCCTCCTCCCTCTGCCCCATCCCCCTTCTGCTCTCTCTTTTTAATTAATTAATTAATTTTAAAAATGCAAGTGATAATAAGTGTTGGTGAGGATGTGGAGAAAAAGGAACTTCTGTGCATTATTTGTGGGAATGTAAATTGGTGCAACCACTATGGAAAATACTATGAATGTTCCTCAGTAAATTTAATATAGAGCTACCATATGATCCAGCAATTCTACTTCTTGCTATGTATCTGAAGAAAATGAAAATATTATCTCAAAAAGTTATATGTACCTCCATGTTCATTGCAGTATCATTTATAATAGCCAATATATGGAAACAACCTAAGGGTCCACTGACAAATAAATGAATAAAGAAAATTTACACACAGACACACACACACATATGCACACAGAAGAATATTATTCAGGCATAAAAAAGAATAAAATCTTGTTATTTTTGATGACATGGATGGACCTCAAAAACATTATGCTAAGGGAAATAAGTCAAACAGAGAAAGATATATGCTGTATGATCTCACTTATATGCAAAGTTTAAAAAAAAAAGATAATCATAGTACAGAGGACAGATTGAGTAGTTGCCAGACATCAGTGGGAGGTAGGGTTGGGGGAAATGTCTAAATGAAATCAAAAGGTACAACTTCCAGTTATTAAATAAGTAAGTCATAGAGTTGTAATGTACAGCATGGTGACTATAGTTAATAATACTTTATTGCATAACTGAAAGTTACTAAGAGTAGATCTTAAAAATTCTTATCAGAAGAAAAAAATCTGTAATTATGTGTGGTGTCTAATTTAACTAGGCTTGTGGTGATCATTTCACAATATATACAAATACTGAATCATTATGTTGCACACCTGAAATTAATATAATATGTCAATTACACCTCATTTAAAAAAAATCACTTTGAAAAAAATCTAAACCCAATGACGTAGTTGTTAGGAACAGACAAGTATTTCCCAGTGCTCCTGCTTCCATGTAGAGAAGAATAATACCCTAGAGAAGAACTCCTGCCTTTCACCCTCACCTGCTCCCTGTTTCCTTCCAAATGAGAGAAGTGAGTGACTCCTCTACTGGTGAATCAAGGTGAGGAGTGCATCTCCTTGAAATCTGAGTCATAAGTACAGTACATTCTGTCTGCTCTCAGGCAGGTGTACTCTGTGGAGGAGACCTGCCAGAGGCTCACTTCAATACAGGAGGAGGGGTATATTAACAAATCTGTTTGGTCCACCAAAATCATGAACATTCTCCAAATAGCTTTACTGATCCTAGAACAAGCAAACAAAAAAGGTTGATAAGCTCTGCCATGATGAATATAGAATCAAATAAAGTAAGAGATGTAAAAGTAAATTTAGCCTATATAGATTAAATCTATTACTTTTCTATTGCAGGAAGTTTTAGATATATTTACAGAAAATAGTGTTCTTTATATTTTTTGTATGTTCTACATAACACAGTTGGGCACATTAAAGAAAATAACGGTATATTTGTTTATTGGTAGACTGAAGGCATAAGAGAGTACAGAGAGTATAATTCCCTCTTAATTTTCCAATTACTCCCTGCCTTTCTCCTTAAAGAAAATAAATTGTCAACAACTAATACAATCAATAATTCTTGTTTGAACACTGACTAGGTATTTGCTCACTCACGTTAGATAGTATGGGGATACAAACCATGGGACTCAGCCTTTGCCCTTTAGAAACATATATATACTTACAGAGATGAAACACAATTGGATATAGTGGCATGGGACAACAGAGTAGAGTTTATATGAAATTAGTATTGGTGGAGGTCAAAAAATGGGAAAGAATGGTACTCCCAGAAAGCACCATGGAGGAAGAAAGACTTAATGGGTGGACAAATTTCTGATGCATACTTACCCCTTAAGATATGGTTGTGCTTCAGACTTCTTGGTGGTACTGTGGGGCTCTAAGGTAAGGTTCACTAGGTATTATGTATTATTTCATCAAGTTTTAAAAATACATGCATACAGATGAAATCACATAAGCATTAATTAGAGCCATCTCTGAAGGAGAAAAGCCCATGTGGGAATCATAAGGAGTATATGTATGGCGATAGAGCAAGTCCCATCTGCTTTGCTGGATCATGTTTACAATTTGTCTGGTTGTCTATGAACTTCAGGTTCAGTTCAATCCAACAATTTTATTGAGGTTCCTCTTTTAATAGACAAAGGGCTAAACATTGTTAAAGATTCAAAGGTGAGTTAGACAGAGGCTGAAAGAGGTAAAAGATACATGTACATGGAATTGACTATAAAACAAGATAGTATTATAAATACACTTCAAATCTACTTCATTCATTCTTACCAAAATTAAGTCCAAGAATTGGACAGTCACTGCAGAAACATGGGGCCTTAATTTGTCCTTTAGAAATAGTTCTGCCCTTCTTCCACTGGCAGACAAGCCAGAAGTACAAACTCCACAAACCTCCCTATACATAGAAAACACAAAAATTATGATTATACTAGTAAGGACTAAGGAATAAAATTAATGTCAATATTGTTCTAGTTTAAGGTGCGGTGTGTGATGGGAAGTACTTTACTATCATATGCTGTACAACATGAATACACAAAGCATAATAGTTATGTTTTGGAAGTTTCCAATTAAAACTTCTTTGGATGCTTGAGGTGAGAGTGTTATTTAGAGAAAATAGTCTCAAGAGAATATGCTCATTAAAACAAGCACACACATAAGAAAATTAATTATGTTCTCAGTTGATTTATTAGGAGACCTTTTTGGCTTCTGTCAATTTCTTACATAAACAATTAGTTACCTTTAAATTGCTGGGGAGAGATTTCTAGCTGTATTTGTGATGCAAATTTGGAGTTTAAAGTTTTGTGTGTAGAGTAGTCTTGGGAGGAAATTGTTGTGTAGGTGGCAGAATCATACTCTTCCCACAGTCTTAGCACATTCATCATAGTATTTGTTGGGTATTCTTGTTAATCAGTCACCACTTCCTCTTCCTAGTCTCATCTAGTTCATAATCCCATAGAGTATATTTGCCTCCTGGGGCACCTGGGTGGCTCAATTGGTTAACTCTCCAAAACTCAATTTTGGCCCAGGTTAGGATCTCAAAGTTGTGAGGTAAGTCTCCCAACTGAGCATGGAGCCTGCTTAAGATTATCTCTTTCCCTCTCCCTTTGTCCCCCACCCCGCATTCTCTTAAAAAAAAAAGATATATTTGCCTCCTGAGTAAATTGATTTTTGTTTTTGGTCACTTCTAAATATATGTGCATATTTCTTTTCTGTAAGTATTTCATTGGTCCATAGCAATTCTTGGTATCCAATGATAATTTATTTTTCTCAAGCTATTCAAAATAAACCACCAAATAAGTTACCAATGCCACTTATCTCAAAGTTTCAGCCCAAAAAGTGAGCAGAAAGGAAGATTAAGCAGGAGTACACCAGTATGGGATTTTCTTTAGTTACCTTGCAAAGTTTACACAAGTGGAGTATCAAGTATTTCAGTCCAAATAAACAGAAGGTCTTAAAGCTTAAAGGTCAAAGGATAACATTACAGTGAATGAAGGAAAAGAGTCTTCTTATTTATAATGAATGTTGGCATTTGTATAATTAGCTATTTCTACTTATAAATGTAATTATTATAATTTGTCTCATTTAATAGAATCTTTTTAATTATAAATCCCTATGCCAAAGATGAAGAAGCCACTTGTTCTGTGTTAACCAAAACATATGCAGAACGTAGGAGAAGATACCCCTACTTCAGGTTGCGTGGACAATATTTTTGTGTGGTTTCTTCTCATTGTGGTAGAAGCAATTAAAAATTTCAGTTGCTGAGACAAATTAAAAAAAAGTAAAATTCTAAGAAGATAATTCCCTTAGCCTGAAATTCAGGAAGTGTAATTGATGTCTTGATGAAAAACAGTACAGAAGCTGTCACACACTGTAGTGTTCCTTTATGGAAGACTTCCTTTTTGCACTAACACTGAAACATGGTAACCACACCAAAGTATAAGTAGCATTTTCTGTGGACTCTGAGTTTGAGTTTGGAGATTATCAACCAGGATTTTCCGATCATGACCTGACTTAATTTGTTAGGACTGTGACATTGACCTGATGACAATCTAATTTAAAACATTTCTTAGTTGGCCCCAATAGGAACAATATGTCATGATGATTTGGAGGAATTGAAGGTTTTGTAATATCAATACATTGAAGTTAATCTAAAAATCTCTATACTGGGGTGCCTGGGTGCTCAGTGGGTTAAAGCCTCTGCCTTTTGGGCTCAGGTCATGATTCCAGCGTTCTGGGATCTCGCCCCACATCGGGCTCTCTGCTCAGCAGGGATCCTGCTTCCTCCTCTCTCTCTGTCTGCCTCTCTGCCTACTTGTGATCTCTGTCTGTCAAGTAAATAAATAAAATCTTTTAAAAAAATGTTTATGCTACCCTGAGCAATTTATACATTCAACACAATCCCTATCAAAATATCATCAACATTTTTCACAGAGTTGGAACAAACAATCCTAAAATTTGTATGGAACCAGAAAAGACTTCAATTTGCCACAGGAATTTTGAAAAAGAAAAACAAAGCTGAGGGCACCACAATGCCTGACTTCAAGCTATATTACAAACATTGATAATCAAGACAGCATGGTACTGGCACAAAAACAGACACATAGGTCAATGGAACAGAATAGAGACCCCAGAAATGGGCACTCAACTCTATGATAAACTAATCTTTGACAAAGCAGGAAATAATGTCCAATGAAAAAAAGACAATCTCGTCAATAAATGATGCTGGGAAAATTGGACAGCTATCTGCAGAAGAATGAAACTGGACCATTCTCTTACACCATACACAAAGATAAATTCAAAATGGATGGAAGACCTCAATGTGAGATGGGAATCCAAGACAAGAAACAAGTGTTGGTGAGGTTGTAGAGAAAGGAGAATCCTCCTGTACTGTTGGTGGGAATGCATGCTTGTACAGCCACTCTGGAAAACAGTATTGAGGTTCCTTAGGATGTTTAAAGTAGAGCTACCCTACAACCCAGCAATTGCACTGCTGGTTATTTACCCCAAAGATACAGGTGTAATGAAAAGAAGGGACACATGCACCCCAGTGTTCATAGCAGGAATATCCACAATAGCCAAACTGTGGATGGAGCCCAGATGCCCTCCAACAGATGAATGGAGAAAAAAGATGTGGTTCGTGTATACAATGGAATATTACTCAGCCATCAGAAAAGATGAATACCTACAATTTCCATTGACATGGATGGAACTGGAGGGTATTATGCTAAGTGAAATAAGCATAGAAAAACAGTTATCATATGGTTTCACTCATATGTGGAATATAAGGAATAGTGTAGAGGGCAATAGAGGTGGGGGGAAAACTGAATGGGAAGAAATCAGATAGGGTGATGAAAATTAAAGACTCTTAACTATAGGAAACAAACTGAAGGTTGTGGAAACAGAAACTTGGGGGAATGAGGTAACTGGGTGATGGGCATTAAGGAGGCATGTGATGTGATGAGCAGTAAGTGTTATACTGAACTGATGAATCATTGAACATTATATCAAAAAACAATGATGTACTATACCTTAGCTAACTGAATTTAAATAAATAATAAAAATTTTTAAAAATTGCATTTCAGAAACAACCAAAGTGAGTCATGTGTGGTAAAACAACTTGGAATTTTGTGTTCTTTAAGATCAAACTAGGGGGACGCCTGGGTGGCTCAGTTGGTTAAGCAGCTGCCTTCGGCTCAGGTCATGATCCCAGCATCCTGGGATCGAGTCCCACATCGGGCTCCTTGCTTGGCAGGGAGCCTGCTTCTCCCTCTGCCTCTGCCTGCCACTCTGTCTGCCTGTGCTCTCTCTCTCTAACAAATAAATAAAATCTTTAAAAAAAAAGATCAAACTAGGAACAGAATGTGTTGACACATCAACAAAATAAACATGGTGGGTAAAAAGAATATTCGATCAGCATCCATTAATGAGAATACAAATGCTTATGATTTCATTGAATAGGAACACAACTTTAAAGACACAAAGACATCTTAGTATAACTCATTAATATATTAAAAAGCAATTGAACCAATTAGATGTTCTCAAAAGTATTCCTGGAGTAAGATTTATGAGTTTCTCCCTTGTATTACTCAAAATGGAAACTTCCAGCAAAGCTTGATCAGATAAAAAATATGATCAGATATTGATTCATAACTCTATTTTTAAAATTGCCCAAATAGCCTGCAACAAGATAAGGGTTTTTACACAATTTAGAGAAAATACATTAAAAGTGCAACTATTTTCACAGACTTTCTAGTTGTTCTAAAAAGACAAAAAAAAGAAAAAATGATTTTTTATAAAGTAGAGTGAGGCACAACTTCCTCTTAAACTTGAAAATATGACCACATTGTTGTGAAGAGAGGATGAAAACTACCCTTATATTTAAGAAAATCTTGCATCCTCCTATTGTAATAGCTTACTAGCCTACAAAGAAAACTTTAGTTGAGAAATAAGAATCTATCACTTTTGAGAATCAGAAAGCAAGTATTTTCTATTACTTTGTGGAAGAAGCCCCAGCTATGCTCCCAGGACTGAGCCATGTCTGTAGAGAAGTCATGGATGTATAAAATGGCCTGGCTTTTTAAGGAATTAAGCCAAATTCCTAGAATTATATCCCAAAACAGATGGCTGGTCAGTTCTCCCAGTAACCTCTTCTCTGCAGAAAAAAGCAACTGTGAAACTCAGGAGAAATATGTTTTAGGATGAGTAGCCTGTAGCCATGTATCCACATATGACCAGCAAAAGTTTAAAAGGATTTCAAGCGCTTTTAGTCCTGAACAAAATCCTAGGTGGAAATTGCTGTTTGCAATATGGGCAGGGGATTCATTCTTCATTTCCCTAAAGAATATGCTGATTATTTTCCCTGATTTCAAGCTAGCTCCCTTTTTGATTTTCTGATTTTTTTTAGTAGCAGTGAGACACCATAGTGATTAAGAATGTAAACATGGAAAGCAGACCACCTAAGTTAGCATTTGACCTTGGACAAGCTACTTGACCTCTTGGAAATTCGGTTTCTTCATCAATAAAATGAGGAATAGAATAATACTTCATAGGTTGTGGTAAAGATTAAATGACAATGAATTTAATGGGCTTAGCATAAAAATCTAGCATTTGATGTGTTCAACAAATGTTAGTATTGTTATCAGGGGTGCCACCATCTTCCCAATCCTGGATTCCCAATCACTCAAAACAGAATTAGTTTTTCTAATTCATCTCTTATTATTTGATGCTGTACCAGATCTTGTAAAGTAGGGTTCCTAAACATCTTTGGAAATTATCCCTTTATTTTTGATGTTGCAATCATAATGTATTCCACCACCTCTCACCTGGAATATAGAAGTGCTTCCCAACTGGTTTCCCAATATATCTTGCTTTCAGATTAATTTTTTAAATAGAATGCTGGGTGTGAAGCCACTGCAGGTGAGATAGGAATTTAAACATTCCTAGTAACACTGGCTATGGGTTGAACTACTCTGCTAGTTTGTAGAATTGCTATATTATAATCCACAGCACAGGACCAGTGTCCCCACTATAAAAACTATAAAACAAGACAAATATGTAATTGCTGTGGTTTCAGTTAAATGTTAAATGTTAAATTATAATGGCCAGACCTGAAGAAAGAATTAAACAAGAACAAAACAAAAACAAAAACAAAAAATACATAAGGCACCATTCTTTCTTTTTTTTATTATTATGTTCAGTTAGCCACTGTATAGTACATAATTAGTTTTTGGTGTAGTGTTCATTGATTCATTAGTTAAGTATAACATCCAGTGCTCATCACAGCATGTGCCCTCCTCAATACCCACATTTCTAAGTAATCGTGAACATCTGGCCCTGCATAAGGCAAGGATCCCCACTGTTCTCCTCCATCTACCTTCTCATCTGTGGCCTATCAGAGAAAATTAAGGGTGTCATCACAAAGCTCCCATAATAGAGACAAGCAACAGGCTTCAGAGTCAAGGAAACCTCCCTCAGGAAAACTCCAACCTGGAATTTCTTAGACGGAGGTATGATGACATATTCAAGTCTCCTTAATAAGTATGAGTAAATGGGGGATTCTCCAGCATAAGCCTGATTCTTTCGTTTGTTTTGTGCTCTTTTTTTTTTTTGGTGTTATTTCCTTTACACAAGAGACCCCTTCACTGTCTTTGGCAGCAGGACTAATTATAAACTCTTTACCACTCCACCTGTATTTACCAACCTCCACAGCATGAATTTCACATAGTGAAATGTCTATCAGTGTCAGGCAGAACTGATGATGAAAGAATAACATGATTACACTAGCAGCACATATAAATATTCCAGTTATTATTTCTAACTCAGCCCTCTTGGGGATTATTTTTTTACCCCATTAGAGTTGGGTTAGCATATGGCTAAACTTCGCATTCTTCACTCACACTTTCAGTCCCCTAAATGCATAGGTACACTCCCTTGTTTTTCTCCCTGCAGATTTCACAATTGGTGGTCGAAGAGAAACAAGGTCTGGACTGAGAACTTACTCTGGTTTCCCTGACCCGATAGAGTGAAAGGATCTGGATTATTTCAGAGATTCATTAAGAGCTTTCCACTTTTTCTGTGTCTCATCCTGTCCTACCTGCAAAATGGGGAGTTGAAGAGGCAAGAATGATATATTTCTGATTTAGTATTGCTCTAGGTTGGGAAATTGAAATTACAAAACAAACGCCAAGAAAGAAAACAAGATGTTGAGAGAATGAACCAAGTAACTATAAACAAAGTTCTGAGTGTTCTTTAAAGGGAAGGTATTATTATAAAGGTACAGAACAGTCATGGACTGTGCTTTTGGGACCTGGGTGAGTGCAGAGCTGAGGAAGCTTGAGTTGGTGCCAAGTTACAGTTCCTGGCCCCTTGAGGGGCCAGGCCCAGGTTTGGGAAACAGAATCAGGGCAGGGGCTATTGTGTCCTGGACAGAGGCAGAAAGACATAATACAGCAGGCTTCCTTCCTGTCCTGTTCTTATCTGACCATGCAGAGGGTGGGTGGGAGCACGCCTGGAGTGCAGGTGAGGCATTTCAAGCCCCAGCTGCCCCAGGGCTCCACCTCCCCTTCTCTTTCTTCACTGACAACCTCCACCCCCATCCCAGCATTTGAACCCTCTCCCGCTCTTCCCTCGGCTCCTCCCTGGGCCCTCCCACGGTTTCTCCCACCCCCACCCCACCCCCTGCTTGGGACTGAGTCATAAGTATCCCCAGACCTGGGCTTGCAGCTGCCTAAGACAGGCGAGGGAGAAAATAGGTCCTGTTAGGACTAGCGCGATCTCTTTACAACCCGGGACGCTGATTTGAGCCACGCCTTACCAGGAAGCCCAAAGATTCATGATGGTGAAAATCGCCTTCAATACACCCACAGCGGTGCAAAAAGAGGAGGCGCGGCAAGACGTGAAGGCCCTTGTAAACCGCGCGGTCCAAGCTCAATTCTTGACCGGCAAGGTAGCAGTACTCATTTCACCCCAGGCTGCCTGCTAGGGTCCGTAAGGTGGGGAGGGGTGGTTTGCGGGGAGGAAGTGGCAAGTGACAGAGGACAAAATTAAAGCTGCCCCTCTGCTGTTACAGGTAGCCCTAGTTGCATTTAGTCGCGCCACCTTCTGCTTGCAGTGCCTCACACCCTTTAACATTCCAGGGCCTTGCATTACTTTCCATCGTTTCCAGCCCTTGTGGTACATTTCCAAGCGATGTTACAGGGAGTTTGAGGAGAACCCCTGGGACCTGATGTCACCCTCTCCTGGGGAACACGTGAGGGGCTGGGATCTACGAGGCACGTTGTTCAGTTTCCAGCTCCAGGAGTGCACACAGCCTCCACAGGGAAGGAGCAGACACTCAGGGAGAACAGGGGCAAGAGATTTAACTCTTCTTTCTTTCCTTTTGGTGGGGATAAAGTTCTATGAATCTAACTCTTTCTAGGATCTCGGAATGTTTGTGGGGGTGGGGTACGGGACCAAAGACAGCTTTGACTCAGAACGGTATGGGTTGGGGTCAGTGTGTGTCTTTGTTCGCCAGTGTATATTTTCAATTTCTGCCTGATGATAGGCGGTTTTAAGAATTCAGTAAAGGAGCTGTCAAAATTGAGGTTGCTCTTAATTAGCGTTTGGGACGTTCACTGTGCCCTCTTACTACAAGATCCTTGTATGTTTTCGCAGTGGCATTTCCTAAAGACAACACTCTTCATCCATAAAAAGAAATGTTGAGGTTTATTTTCTTCTTTTAGTGCTTCCTTTTTGTGATTCCCCCCGACACGCCTCCCCTATGGAGAGATCTGAAGCGGGTTTGACCTTGTAATTTAAACTTCTAGCATTGCCAGAAACTGAGGTAGCCATTGTTTATTTAGTGAAATTTCTACTTCTTTTAAACATCTAACATGTTTTCAAAAGTTTGTATACTACTCATTTTCCTCAGTATAATGTCAATGTTGAAAGGGACATTTGTGTTTTCTTCTTCCACCAAATTTTCTTCTTGACCACACAGTGTCAGAGTTTCCAGATCTATCTTAATTTGTCTTGTTCTCTCTTTAAAGTTTTAACTTTTGTGTTCAGACTGGAGATTTGAAAAGTACTTTGGGTGAAATGAGAATCCATGTAGTAAAACATTATGCAACAATTTGAAATGTTTTTATACAGAGTTTTTGTCACAGAATTTTAAAATATTTAACCTAGCAAAAAAAACTTGCTTTTGGGTATTATACATTTGAGAAGTCAAAAGTAACACCCCCTTACATTGTTGAGGTTTTGAATAAATGACAGATCAAATATGTAACTGTCCTACTCACTTTTTAAGTGAAACATGGCTTGATTTTTTGGGAGGTCTAATTAGATGCCAGTAGTTAAATATAGCCACACACTAATCCCTTTATTTTTCTCTCACCACCAAAAACTTCATGACTTGTAGTTGGACACAGTTAATATGTAAGCAGTATTCCTGCCAGGCCTGTGGTGTGATGAGGAATAAATAAAAATGAGCATTTGCACCATGATTATATTTCTTTGTTAGGTGCTGGAGAAGCTTCCACAGGATCCTGACCTGGTCACTACAGGACATTGATTTAATAATACTTGACACATTATATTGTGATGTATTAATCTGCTCATCAGAAACCTAGCACACCAGAATAGTATATCAGAAGTTGTGTATAATGACTTTAAAATAGAGTTTAGAGAGAAATTAGCTATGGTAAGTGAGAGTCCATACCACTCTGAATTTTAACAAATGCAAATGAAAAAAAAATCCTTATTCTTAGTTTGGTGGGGAATTTTATTATATTGAAACTCTAATACTTAGACTTTGCTTAATAATAAATGAAACTCAGTGTAAATAGTTCTTCTCATATCTCAACAAGAAAAAATAAATTAATTGTTTTGAGGAATTAAAATTAAGTCATTTTGTGACTTACAGGCAAGTAACTTCATCGGCCTGGACCTCAATTTAATCATCTACAATATAATTTCAAAGCATCTAGCTCTATATTACAGTTATTCACAATCATAATTATAGTTCTATCTTTGTAATGATAATCTTTTGTTAGTTTTTTTATAAAAATAATTTATAATTTCTGAAAGCTATTGCGACAAGGAAAAGCCTTCAAGGTTTATAGGGTATTAATGGAGGGTTTGAAATTAAATACATTTAGCTAAGAAAATGTACATACCAAATTTCTTTGAATTTTAATTAAGATAATTTTTCAAAAATCAATTTATCAAATAACTGTCTCTCTTTAGAATACAGGCACTTGTTTCCTCCAAATTAATTGAAACTTAACTAGGTGCCACAAGCATTATAGTAGTTGTCCTGGAAAAGAGCTAATGGCCTGAAATAATTAAAAAAAATCTATTTTCACACTATTCTGGATGATTTACTCACTGATTACAAGAAACTGCACTTGATGACTTTGTTTATTCCACCCTTCAGTAATAAGACTGCTTAAAACATCGTGAAATACAAGAATGGGATTGGAGTGTCCCTTGGACCATTGCCTTGGGAAGTATACAGAGTTACTTGTTTGCTTTGGATCTTTCTTGTTCCAATTCCTGAACAAATTATGGATTTAATGGAATTTTTGCAGTAACTGTTACACACACACACCTTTTGTGCCCAGTTATCACAAATGCTGTACTGTAAAGTCTAGTGTTTTACCTGGAACTTGGAAAACATTATTTCATTCATGCAGTAGACAACTAAGGAACAGTAGGTGATATTAGAAAGGTTAAATTCTCATTAAAATTAAGAACATTATGAAATATATCACGCCTCCAATATTTTAATTTCTGAAATAAGGGGAAATGACATATACCTGCCTTACAGAATTTTTAAGATAAAACAATAAAAACCAGCTTTTTGAAGATAATTTAATAAATCAAAGGACACTAATCACCTTTAAGTTGGAAAAATTTGATTTACAAAAAATAGTAAAGCAACAAAATAATAGTCCAGAAAGTTAGTGATTATATCACTGTAAAAGTTCCTAAATCAATAAAGAGTATAATTTATTGCATAAATGAACAGTGATTTTCAGCTGATTCTGAAAGTGTATTTTGAATACAAAAATTCATGTCTGCAATTGGGTTTGTAAATGCCAGAAGGAAAGTAAATACAATTGGCAAGTTTTCACATTTATTAAATATCAGAAATTATCTTGAAATATTTTAACCTAGGATAACTTAACATCTTTTAAGAATGTCTTGTGTTTCAAGAAAGTAAATTGTACACAAAGCAGCTATGTGTCTAAAAGTGCAATCTGGTTTTTGTCTTTGGTTTTGCTTTTTAATAAACAGGAGCTCCAAGTTGCCACCCAGGAAAAAGAGGGATCCTCTGGGAAATGCATCCTTACTCTCTTAGGCCTTTCATTCATCTTGGCAGGACTTATTGTTGGTGGGGCCTGCATTTACAAGTACTTCATGCCCAAGGTAATAATAATTACAATTCTTGTAATTTGGATTACTAATTGCTATATATTTAGTAGCAACATAAGGAAATCTGTGGTGTCACCACAAAAATGAAGATTTAGGACACGTTTTCAAATTTCCATTCAATTTATAAAACTTCCCTTCATGGTGATAACTATTATCAGAAATCCTAAGCTTGACAAACAGTACAATGAATTGATGTGAGTGTGAGAAATGATTCAAATGTCACCATAGTAAGTATTAAAAGGTTTTAATTCTCCCTTTTTGTCTTTTAGAGTACCATCTACCATGGAGAGATGTGCTTCTTTGATTCTGAGGACCCTGCAAATTCCCTTCGAGGAGCAGAGCCCTACTTTTTGCCTGTGACTGAGGAGGCTGACATTCGAGAGGATGACAACGTTGCAATCATTGATGTGCCTGTCCCCAGTTTCTCTGACAGTGATCCTGCAGCAGTTATTCATGACTTTGAAAAAGTGAGTTTCTCATTTTTATAGGTTTTCTTGATTTTTTTCTTAGTTCATTAGCGAGCATTAAATCTGTTCATAAATGTTCATCTTTTTGCAGCAAAGCCTTTTTCACTTTTGCTATTGAAAATACCTTAGCAGATATTAAAAGGATATAGCTGCTTGTTTTAATAGTAGTTAGAATCGGCAGAGTTGATATACTTTATACTTTAGTTAACTTTTCCCCCTTCCCAACAGGGCATGACTGCTTACTTAGACTTGCTGCTGGGGAACTGCTATCTGATGCCCCTCAATACCTCTGTCGTTCTGCCTCCAAAGAATCTGATGGAGTTCTTCAGCAAATTGGCCGTATGTATTTTGGATGTCAAATTTTTACTTAAGCATTTGCTTCCTCATTTAAAAACAATAATTATTTGAACCAAAACATTCCATTTTATTGAAATAATTTTAAAATAAAAAGTATGCTGTAACCTAAAACTGCTCTAAAAAATAAAGTCTATTAAAAAAAAAACAACTATAACTACTATAGGTAAGGATTTAAATGGTGTTTTTAAGAAGTTTTTATTTTAATCTTTTTAAACAAATTTTAGAGTGGCAAATACTTGCCTCACACTTATGTTGTTCATGAAGACCTGGTTGCTGTGGAGGAGATTCGTGATGTTAGTAACCTTGGCATCTTTATTTACCAACTTTGCAACAATCGCAAGTCCTTCCGCCTTCGTAGAAGAGACCTCTTGCTGGGTAGGCGATATAGCCTTTCCTTCAACCTGTGTTATTGGGAAAGTGAAGGAGAGTACAGGTGGAGTTTAGGGGGAAAGTAGAGAACAAATCTAGGTATGTTTTCATTTAAATAAAAAGTTAAAAAGTCAATTCTTTGTGCATTTTCTCACAGGTTTCAATAAACGTGCCATTGATAAGTGTTGGAAGATTAGACACTTCCCCAACGAATTTATCGTTGAGACCAAGATCTGTCAAGAGTGAGAAGTGACAGAAAAAGAGTATCCTTAGTAATAAGAAGTCAGAGATCTGCAATATGACTTCAACATTAAAGTGTGTAGGATACTCATATTTACTCATGCATACTCTACTGCTTATACCAAAAAAAAGAAGGAAATAAAAACTACTAACTACTGCAAGTTCTTGTCAATGTTTAGTTTGACATTGATTGTTGTTTGAATTTGAAATTAAATGACTCTATGTTTTTCTTTTTAATTTATAGGGTTTAGGCTTCTGAAAGTAGCATGAATAGGCCAGCTTATTTCCTGACAATAAATTCCATCCTTTATGTGTGTGTTTTTAAGTAAGCTCTTCAATTAATCATATGGTAAAACATGTTTTAAGTTTAAAATATTTAAAATATTTCTGAATGTTTTGTGAAAAACATATCAGATCTCTTAACATTGATAAGTTTTATTTTATTTTTCATTTTATACAACTTTCCTGAATTTAGAAATTATCTTTGCATATTTGTTAGGTGCTCTGTAATAGATTTGATTTACATGTAAAAAACATTTCATAAAGAAGTCATTTTCAAAAATGCAGTGATTCTGTCTCACTAATATCCATATTGTGAAATCCATAAAACTGAGTAAGTGTTGAGGAATTTAGGTTGTATGAATTCTACAACCCTATAATAAATTTTATCATATTCAACCATTGTTTCTCACTTAATGCAAACAATTAACATTACTTATTTAGCTTTGGTGTACCTGAAATAGATCAAAATTATCAAAATATCAAATATCAAAAATATCAAAATACTGTACTTACTCTCACTTCCACACATTTCTATTTTGTAATCTCATATTTTGTTTCTCTTTTGATATTATATCTATTTTTTATAAATATAATTGGTATACAGGTAAATTAAACGATTTGTTAAAAGCTTTCAGGCTCATAGCAATTTCAAAATTTTTAATGTGTTTTCTTTTTCATAAAAATATGCAACCATACATACAATTATAAAAGGTCACTAAGAACTAACCTTGGATAAAATGTTGATGACGTCTGCCTGGGTAGCTCAGTGGTTTAAGCCTCTGCCTTTGGCTCAGGTCATGGTCTCAGGGTCCTGGGATACAACCTGCATCAGGCTCTCTGCTCAGGAGGGAGCCTGCTTCCCCTTCTCTCTCTGCCTGCCTCTCTGCCTACTTGTGATTTCTCTCTCTGTCAAATAAATAAATAAAATCTTAAAAAATGCTGATGACTTCTAATAACATCACATGATATGATTTGTACTTACTTGTTTAAGAGTATAAACTCCACACAAAGGGGGGCACAATTTTACACTCTTTCTCTTGTATTAGGTTAAAACTTGTTTCTGATATTATTGATTACCTGCTGGTAGTGATAATTAATTTTAGTAGCTAAAACTGTACCCAGTCCAATCTATTAACATAAATATTCTTTTTTTAGAGAGAGAGAGAGAGCACAGAGGGAGATGGGAAAGGGAGAGAGAGAGAACTGGGCATGGAGACTGACACAGGCCTCAATCTCACAAACCTGAGATCACAACCTGAGCTGTAATCAAGAGCTGGACATTTAACCAACTAAGCCATGAAGATGCCGTCCTAAATACTCTTTAAAAAAATACATTAGGGGCGCCTGGGTGGCTCAGTGGTTTAAGCCTCTGCCTTCAGCTCAGGTTCTGAGATCGAGCCCCACATTGGGCTCTCAGCTCAGTGGGGAGCCTGCTCCCCCCCCACTCTCTGCCTGCTTGTGATCTCTCTCTCTGTGTCAAATTAATAAAATCTTTAAAAATAAATAAATAAATAAATAAGTTAAATTTATTTAACTTCAAGAATTTAGAATAACAGAAACCTGTAAAAATGGAAAAAATACGAAAATTTAGAATTTAAAAACAGTAGCAGAAAAATTCAAGAACTGCTTGAGAATATTTAGAAGGAAATTGATAAAATTAGACACCCATTTCCTGTTTTACAAATATGTAAGAATTAGGAAAAAAGAGATACATTATTTCAAATTATCTTAAAAAATCAGCATCATGACTAATGTTGTAAGAAAAGAAAGGATATTGGCTTTTATAGGTATTCAGGTTGTTTAATACTATCTGTCCAATTCAATAATATGTGAAAAATATAACAAATATCACTTTTTAAGGGGACATGAAATTATATTTACTACCATGTGATATTTTACATAAAACACTAGTGTATTAATTAAAAACTTTAAAAAATCAATATGAAGACTTGGTATAACATAAACAAAAGCTGATAGCTTTTCTTTATATCACCAACAACAAACTGAAAAGGTAATACAAGTAGGTAAAACCCTTCTACTCATATTAGCAATAGGGGAATATCACTGAATTTATGGAATTATAGTGAATAAAGCCACAAAACTTAATTAAAACATTCAAAAGAAGAGCTGAGTATATGGAGAAGGAAGAAAGGACTTTATAAATAAATAAATTGCTCACCAACTAAATGTATCGGTTTAACCCCATCATAATCAAATTGCCCCCAAAAAACTGTTTTTGAAACTTGACAAAACTGAAGGTTTATCTAGAAGCGTAAATAGATGAGAAGAGGAAAAATGGAAAAAGAAATTGGAGGCAAGGATTTCTTACATGAACAGCTATTAAACCACAGCCAAGTTTACAAAAATTTTAAAGGGGACATTCACACAAGGGAGAGAATTATTCTAAGAAAGAGATCTTAGTGTGGAAATGAACAAGATCTTGAAATTACATGCAGTAAATTGATTGTTTTGTTTAATCAAATAGCGATGGTAAAAGTGGCTGAATGGGAGGGAAATCCTAGTTGCCAAAGTATAAAATAATAGGCTAACACCCCCCCCAAATGAGTGTAAACTTTCTTAAATGATCACTACCAGTAAATATTTTTAAAAATAGAAAGCCTTCAATATCCCTAGGCATGTAAGTTAAAACCCTGATGCTAGGATCTGTGAAGAATTGATGTTTTACAGCAATAACTCCTATTATTTGTTCAATCATTCAGAAGTGAGGATCTGTATCATTCAGAAAAGTGGGCAGTCATTGATCTAAGATGCTCTGTGAAACAGTTTTGCATTCAAATAGTTTATTTTTCCCTTCTATCCCTTTACCAAACTTCACATGAAAATTGATTGAATTAATTCATTTACTCATTCACTCATTTTCCAGGTATTATTCTAGGCATTGGAAAGTGTACAATTCTAAGCAAAAGAGACAGGGGCAACACTTCTATTGTGATTTAGTCTACTGGAAGAGAAAAAAATCAAATAATTGCACAATATTGTTAGAAAGAAAAAAATATAGAGTGCTTATATGAGAGTTTATAAAGAGAAAGGAACCTGGACTATTAACAAAATTTTAACTGAGTATGCAAAATTTGAGCTAACACTGAAAAATAAGTACTATGCAGGAAATAAATGAAAAGAGATAGTTTCACTTAGAAGAAAGTGGTGGCTAATTCCCTGAGGAAAGAAAGAGTATGGTATCATAGAAAGTAAAAGAAAAATAATCCAAAACACACTGAGTTTAATATATATATATATATATATACCCACAGCACCAACAGTTGAACCCTACCTATACCTAGCACACATAGAGTGTCCTGCTAGTCAGTAATAAAGAAGCCCAGGCAGACAGATTAGGGGCAGGCATCTGTTCTAACTGCCAGCCCCACCCAACAACAAAAGTCTCTCTCTCAGGAGACTAAGGCAGGAAGAGCACACTGGAGGTCAACAGGACTGCAGGCCTGGCAAAAGTAAAATGGATGAAACAATATACCTGATAAAGAATTCAAAGTAATGGTATTAATGATACTCACTGGACTTGAGAAAAGAGTGGAGGATCTCAATGAGTCCTTCCATGAAATGATAGAAAATAAAGTCAGAGATGAATTCAATGGGAAAAAAAAAAACAGTAGAGGAAATCAATGGCAATTTATAGGAGTCAGAAGAATGGATCAGTGACCTGGAAAACAGTTCAGCACCAAGCTGAACTGTAATAGTGATGATAATAATGACAAAAATTAATAAATAAAAATGTTTAAAGAATACAAAAAAATGAGAATGGGTTAAGGGAACTCAGAGGTACAATTGAGCACAATAATATTGTTATTATTTGCATCACAGAAAGAGAAGAATAAAGAAGGGGAATACAATTTATTTGAAGAAATAATGGCTGAAAAATTCCCTAACATGGAAAGGAAACATATGTCCAGATCCAGAAGGCACAAAAAGAGCCACCAATAAGATTAACTTAAGAAGGTCCACACCAAGATATATAATAATTAAAATGGCAAAAAGTAGTGATGAAGAGAGAATTTTAAAATCAACAAGAGAAAAGAAAGCCATTCCATACAAGGGAAACCCCGCAGTCTTTTAGCTGATTTTTCAGCAGAAATTTTGCAGGCATGAAGAGAGTAGTATGATAAGCTCAAAGTGCTGAAAGTAAATAAAAATAGCCTGCAACCAAGAAACTGTGCCCAGCAAGACTATTTTTAAGAATAAGAGACAGAGGTATCTGGTTGGCTCAGGTGCACTTAAGCATCTGACTCTTCATTTTGGTCATGGCCTCAGGGTTGTGAGATCGAGCCCTGTATCAGGCTCTGCCCTCAGTGGGGAGTTTGCTTGAGATTCTCTCTCTCTGTTAACATCCACTCCTCCCCTCTCTTTTTCTCACTCTCTCAAAAAAATCTTTTTCTTAAATTTTTTAATGTAAATTCAATTATCCAACATATAGTACATCATTAGTTTCAGATGTAGTGTTCAGTAATTAATCAGTTATGTATAATGCTCAGTTCTCATCAAATCATGTATCCTCCTTAATTTCATCACCCAGTCACCCCATCCCCCCACCCACCTCCCCTCTAGCAACCCTCAGTTTGTTTTTTTTAATGTTAAGAGTCTCGTGGTTTTTCTCCCTCTCTGATGAATTCTCTTTCAGTTTTCCCTCCCTTACCCTATGATCCCCTGCACTGTTTCTTATATTCCACATATGAGTGAAACCATATGATAATTGTCTTTCTCTGACTTATTTTGCTCAGCATAATACCCTCCAGTTCCACCCATATTGATGTAAATGGTAAGATTCATTGTTTTTGATGGTTGAATAATATTACATTATATATGTGTTATTGTGTATTATGCATATATATAATGTTATATATGTATTATATATAACGCATATATAATGGATATATATGTGTTTTACACATATATATATATATATATATATATATATAATCTTCCAAACTCATTCTATATGAGGCCAGCATTACCCCGATCCCAAAACCAGAGAGAGAAACCATCAAAAAGGGAGAATTACAGACCTGTATTCTAGGTGAAGATGGATATCAAAATACTCACCAAGGTACCAGCCAATAGGATCCAACAGTATGCTAAAAGAATTATTCACCACAACAAAGTGGTATATATTCCTGGGCTGCAAAGGTGGATCAACATTTGCAAATCAATCAATGTGACAGAGTACATTAATAAAAAAACAAGAACCATATGATTCACTCAGTTGATGCAGAGAAAGCATTTGACAAAATACGGCATCCTTTCTTGATTTAAACTCTCCCCCAGTGTAAAGATAGAGGAGAGGAAACAGACCTCAATATCGTAAAAGTCATCCACCAAAAGCCTACATCCAATATGATTCTCAATAGGGGAAAAACTGAGAGCTTTCCCCCTAAGGTCAGGAACACAGCAGGGATGCCCACACTCACCACTTTTGTTCAACATGATATCAGAGATCAATTAAATGGAAATTAGAGATGTGGTAGACACATCAAAGGAACTAGATGCTGGTTCTTTGAAAGAATCAATAAGATCGATAAACCACTGGCCAAACTAATCCAAAAGAAAAGAGAGAGGACTCAAATTAATAAAATTATGTGTGAAAGGGGAGAGATCATGACTAACATGAAGGAAATAGAAAGAATCATCAGAAAATATTTTCAACAGTTAGATGCCAATAAGTTAAGCAACCAAGAAGAAATGGGTGCATTCCTGGAAACTGTAAACTTCCAAAACTGAATCAGGAAGAAATTGGCAACCTGAATAGACCAATATCTAGTAACAAGATTGAAGAAGTGATCAAAAACCTCTCAAAAACAAGAGTCCAGGACCTGATGGATTCCTTGGAGAATTCTGCCAAACCTTCAGAGAAAAAATAATACCTATTCTTCTGAAGCTGTTTCAAAAAAGAAACAAAAGAAAACTTCCAGACTCTTTCTATGAAGCCAGCATTACCCTGATCCCCAAGCCAGGCAAAGACCCCACCAAAAAGAAGAATTTCAGACCAATATCCCTGATGAATATGGATGCCAAGATTCTCAACAAGATCCTAACTAGTAGGATTCAACAGTACATTAAAAAGATTATCCACCATGACCAGGTAGGTTATATCCCTGGGATAAAAGGGTGGTTCAACATTCACAAATCAATGTGATAGGACAAATCAATAAGAGAAGAGAGAAGAACCACATGATCCTCTCAATTGATGCAGAAAAAGCATTTGACAGGATACAGCATCCTTTCCTGATTAAAACACTTCAAAGTATAGGGATAGAGGAAACATTCCTCAACTTCATAAGATCTATGAAAAACCCACAGCAAAAATCATCCTCAATGGGAAAAGCTGACAGTCTTCCCCTTGAGATCAGGAACACGACAAGGGTGTCTACTCTTGCCACTGTTGTTCAACATAGTACTAAACTCCTAGCAACAGCAATCAGACAACAAAGAGAAATAAAAGGTATTCAAATTGACAAAGAAGAAGTCAAACTCTCTCTCTTCACAGAAGACATGATACTTTATATGGAAAACCCAAAAGACTCCACCCTCAAACTACTACAACTCATACAGCAATTCAGTAATGTGACAGGATACAAAATCAATGTACAAAAATCAGTTGCTTTCTTATACTCTAACAATAAAACTATAGAAAGGGAAATTAGAGAATTGATTCCATTTACTATAGCACAAAGAACCATTAGATACCTGGAAATAAACCTAACCAAAGAGGTAAAGTACTCAGGGAACTACAGACCACTCATGAAAGAAATTGAAGAAGATACAAAAAGATAGAAGAGCATTCCATGTTTATGGATCAGAAGAATAAACATTGTCAAAATGTCTATACTGCCCAGAGCAATCTATACTTCCAATGCCATCTCAATCAAATTTTTACTGGCATTTTTCAAAGTGCTGGAACAAACAATCCTAAAATTTGTATGGAATCGGCAAAGACACCAAATTACTATGGAAATGTTGAAAAAGAAAAAAAAAAACTGGGGTCATCATGTTGCCTGATTTTAAGTTTTATTACAAAGCTATGGTCACCAAGACAACATGGTACTGGCCCAAAAACAGACACATAGAACAATGAAACAGGTTAGAGAGCCCAGATATGGAATCTCAATTCTATGGTCAAATCTCCAACAAAGCAGGAACAAATATCCCATGGAAAAAAGACGGTCTCTTCAATAAGTGGTGCTGGGAAAATTGGACAGCTGTATAGGAGAATGAAACTTGAACATTTTCTTACACCATACACAAAGATAAACACAAAATGGATGAAAGAAGTCAATTTGAGATAGTAATCTATCAAAATCCTAGAGGAGAAGGGCACCGGGGTGGCTCAGTGGGTTAAGGCCTCTGCCTTCGGCTCAGGTCATGATCTCAGGGTCCTGGGATCGAGCCCCGAGTCAGGCTCTCTGCTCAATGGGGAGCCTGCTTCCTCCTCTCTCTCTCTGCCTGCCTCTCTGCCTACTTGTGATCTCTGTCTGTCAAATAAACAAATAAAATCTTAAAAAAAAAAATCCTAGAGGAGAACATAGGCAGTAACCTCTTCGACATCAGACACAGCAACTTCTTTTAAGACACATCTCCGAAGGCAAGGGAAACAAAAGCAAAAATGAAGTTTTGGGACCTCATCAGTATGAAAAGCCTCTGCACAGTGAAGGAAACAGTCAACAAAACAAAGAGGGAGCCCACGAAATGGGAGAAGATATTTGCAAATGACACTGCAGACAAAGGGCTGATATCCAAAATCTATAAAGAACTCCTCAAACTCAACACCCAAAAAACAGATAATCATGTCAGAAAATGGGCATAAGACATGAACAGACACTTCAAAGAAGACATACAAATGGTTAGTCAGACTCATGAAAAAATGTTCATCATCATTAGCCATCTGGGAAATTCAAATCAAAACTGCATTGAGATACCACCTCACTTTAGACCAATTAGAATGGCAAAGATTAACAAGACAGGAAACAACAAATGTTGGATAGGATGTGGAGAAAGGGGAACCCTCTTACACTGTTGGTGGGAATGCAAGTTGGTGCAGCCATTTTGGAATACAGTGTGGACATTCCTCAAAAAATTAAAAATAGAGCTACCCTATGACCCAGCAATTGCACTGCTGGGTATTTACCCCAAAGATACAGATGTAGTGAAAAGAAGGGCCATCTGTACCCTCAAGGTTCCTAGCAGCAATGGACACAATTGCCAAACTGTGGGAAGAGCCAAGATGTTCTTCAGCAGACGAATGGATAAAGGAGGTATGGTCCATATACAACGGAATATTACACATCTGTCAGAAAGGATGAATACCTAACTTTTATATCAACATGAACAGGACTAGAGGAAATTATGCTGAGTGAAATAAGTCAAGCAGAGAAAATCAATTATCATATGGCTTTATTTACTTGTGGAACATAAGGAATAACATTGAGTACATTAGGAGAAGGAAAGGAAAAATGAATTGGGGGGAAATCGGAATGGGACACAAACCATGAGGGACCGTGGACTCTGAGAAACAAACTGAGGGTTTTGGAGGGGGACGGGTGAGCCTGGTGTTGGGTAGTAAGGAGGGCAAATATTGCATGGAATACTGGGTGTGGTACATAAACAGTGAATTTTGGAATACTGAAAAATTAAGTCAACATTTTTTTAAGAAAAGGGTATTTATTGTGATGAGCACTGTGTTTGCATGTAAATGATGAATCACTAAATTCTACATCTGAAATTAATATTACTCTGTAGGTTAACTAACTAGAATTTAATAAAAAGTTGAAGATAAAAAAATATTAATTTTTTAACAATATTAATAGTTAAATAAATAGATCTCCCCATATGGATTTATCAACTTGCATATCTTATTTTATTAGTATGTTCTAATTATAAAAGCATTGTGATTATTTCCTTGTGTAAAGTATCCAAGAATCTCTAAGTTAAAATTTACTGAGTGACTATTTTATGTCATGAGGTTAGGGTTATAAAATAAGTCAGACATGATCAGAGATCACTAGGGGTTCATAATTTTCTTGTTTGATTAAAATATTATTTAAAATTATATTTTTAAAAATAAAAAATATACTTGAGAGTAAAATATATTTATTTTTACTATGAGTTTTGTATATTGTTATCAAAACCACCATTTTATATCACCATGTTGTTCAATATAATGTGTCTGTCAGTGTCAACTTCTACATAGTTATAAAATACAGTATGTCATTCTTTATTTATTAAATTACTGAAAAAACAGGAGAAAACTGTATGATGAAAATGCACATCTCTTGTTTAAGTGTTTTTAAGTGTTTATGTGATTTGCTTCACTGAAAGGAAACATTTAAGACCAACATGAGTTTAGTTGTTGAACTTCCTGCCACAAAATATCTCCTTGGTCAAAATATTGTTATATATGTGGGTTGCCTGGGTGGCTCATTTGGTTGAGCAACTGCCTTCAGCTCAGGTCATGATCCCGGAGTCCCGGGATCGAGTCTCGCATCGGGCTCCCAGCTCCACAGGGAGTCTGCTTCTCCCTCTGGCCTTCTCCCCTCTCATGCTCTCTCTCATTCTCTCTCTCTCTCTGAAATAAATAAATAAAATCTTAAAAAAATATTGTTATATATGTGGTTCAGTTTCACTATTAAGTTTGTGGAAGTAATAAAAAGACATACAAATTCCAGGTAAATCAATGCATTAAATGTTTAAATGTGAAACTCTTATGCAGTAGAAGAAATGATATGTTGATATTTGCCTGACCTTGGCATTGAGAGGTATTTTCTAGCATAAAAGCACTGGGCAAGGGAGGGAAGCAAGTGGTGAAACAAAGCTAAAAATTGTTCGGTTTGATATTCTATTTTAAAATTACCATATGTTAGGGTGTTTGGGTGGCTCAGTCGGTTAAGTATCTGCCTTTGGCTCAAGTCTTGATCCTAGGGTCCTGGGATCAAGTCCCACATTAGGCTCCCTGCTGAGCATGGAGTCTCCTTCTTCCTCTGCCCCTTCCTCTCATGCTTTCTCTCAATATCTCTCCAAATAAATAAATAAAAGCTTAAAAAAATAAAATTACCATATGTCAGTGTGGCCACTGTAGAAAACAGTATGGAAGTTCCTTAAAATGTTAAAAATAGAATTACCCTATGATCCAGTAATCACACTACTGGATTTTTAGAAAAATACAAAACACACATTTAAAGGGATATATGCACCCTGATGTTTATAGCAGCATTATCTACAATAGCTAAATTGTGGAAACAGCTCATGTCCATCAGTAAATGAATGGATAAAGAAGATACACACACACACACACACACGCGCGCGCGCGCACGCACGCGTGCACGCACACGTGCATGCACAAGGAATATTATTCACCCATAAAAAATGAAATCTTGTTATTTACAACATGGATGGAGCCATAATACTAATAAAGTGAAATAAGCCAGAGAAAGACAAATAGACAAAAACCATATGATTTTACTCATGTGAAATTTAAGAAACAAATGAGCAAAAGAAGCATAGAACAGAGGAAAACCAAGAAACAGACTCTTAACTATAGAAAACGAACTGATGGCTACCACAGGGGAGGTGAGTGGTGGAATGTGTTAAATAGGTGATGGGAATTAAATTAAAATAATAAACTCAAAGTAGAATTAAAAAGTAAAATACTGTAACAATAAAATAATATGTAATTCTTTAGAAGATAAGTTTGCTAACATGGAAAAAAACTGATCTTATTATATTTTTTTCTAATCAATTCTCACAATCTTCCTTACTGACAAACAGTTCTAGAGAACCCACTGAAAATCTCAAATTACTTAGACTCTACATATTTATAAGTTGCTTAAAGGTGGTAATTTTATTTTTCCTTTTGATATATTCTTATTTTTTAAAATATTTTATTTATTTATTTATTTGAGAGAGAGAGCACAAGGAGGGGAGGGGGAAGTACAGAGGATGATGGAGAAGCAGGCTCCCCACTGAACAGGAAGCAAGATGGAGGCTTGATCCAAGATGGGGACTTGATCCAAGATGGAGCTAGGATCCAGCTCCCAGGATCCTGAGATTAGAACCTGAGCTGAAGGCAGACACTTAAAAGACTGAGTCACCCAGGTGTCTTCTCCTTTTGATGTATTCTAAATGTGTGGTTGTGTGCAGTCTGTGTGAATGTGTGTGTGTGTGTGTGTGTGTTTTAACACTACCAACATATAAACACATTTGCAGTTATTCTTTATACAGTGCATTGTTTCCTCTCTCCCCTCTTCTCAGGTGTCCCACGACACATCTGAAACTTACAAATGTGGCAGTGAATAAAAATATCTGAGTAGTTCTGGAATGTCTAATGTGTTTTAACATGTTCATAGATAAATTTGACTGGTTCAAAGGTTTACTGATATCAATAAATTTTGAGCGTATGTCTATATTTTTTATCTCTAGATCTCTTACTTAATCATAAAAAATGGCTTGACTATAATTTGTTAAGCCTTTGATTGAATATCTGTTGTCTTTTAATAACCTAATGACGGGGTGCCTGGGTGGCTCAGTCAGTTAATCATCTGCCTTTGGTTCATATAATGATCCCAGAGCCCTTGGATCTATTCTCATGTTGGGCTTCTGCTCAGTTAGGAGTCTTCTTCTCTCTCTGTGGGCTGCTCCCTTGATTGTACTCTCTCTCTGTCAAGTAAATAAATAAAATCCTTAAGAAAATAATTACCTAATGACTTTCCAGGGAATGAACTGAAGCCATTAAACTTGTCATTTGCAAGACCTTACTTTTTCTGGTGAATTTGTATTTAGTTTCCATCTGAAAATATGCATTTTACTCTTTCCTAGTTTTGGGATTCATTACCCACCCTCCCTTGTTATTTGAAGATAAATATTTGATTAGTTGTAATGGGGAAAAGTGAGAGCTTTGAAAATAGTAATTCTGAGATAATTAAAAAATACATAAAATAATTTATTAAAATTCTTAATAAGTAAAAGAAATGTTCAATATGAAATGCACATTAGGCTGTGTACATGGAGCAAAAAAGCAACTTGATAGAAAACATAAACATTTTTATTTTTGCTTGGATGTTTTGCATGGATGATGTGTTTTGCTTGGATGATATGTTTTGCTTAGATAATATCTGGATGTTTGGAATTTTTTATTGACTTATTTTTTATTCATGAATTGAAACTTTAATGTCATGTGGGCAGCTACATTTTTTCCTTCTCCTTGCTTGCCATCAGCTAAAAGTGAATTATATTAAATACTGACCAATAATTACCAGAAGGATAATTAACAATAGGCCCAAATAATTCCCAAGTAATTTCCTTAATTCCAAGTGTCAAAGGTTGTTCTCTTTAAACTTCATCCCTCTTTTGGTAATGGGAAAGTGGCCTTATCCATGACCATATTTCAACACCAGCTGTAACTCTACAATCTGTACCACAGCCCTGACTTCATTCACACACATTTAGGTTCATTTATAGGATATCAAGCCTGTCTGTGTCACAGGTTAAAATTGATGTCACAAGACATTTCCCATTCCCACCCTCAGATTCCTAATCCTATCAGTAATGTCATTCAGTCTGAGTCCAAAGGCCTGAGAAACAGGGAATCTGATGGTGTACGTATCAGGCCAAGGACAGAAGATATGAAATGAGATGTTCCAACTCAACCGTGAGAGAGAGAAAAGGAATGAATTATTTTTTTTCACAAAACTTCTCCTGCTCTTATTGTGCCACTTTCTCCCTATTTCACCATGGCCAAGCTTGTTCCCACCTCAAGGCCCTGGAATACTATTTCCTTCTGTAATGTGCTTGATCCCTACCCCTACCTCTATCATGTGCCTAGATCTTTATCATTCTTCAGATATGATTTATGCCATTTCTTTAAGAGTACTCCTCTGATTACCCAGTCCAGAGTAACCCCACCCATTTAAATAGTTTTTCTCACAAATTTAAAAAATTATTTACCATAGTTTTCATTTAAATATTCATTTTTTGATTTAAAAAATATGTACTTTCCCCCAATAAACTGTAAATCCATAATAGTAGGATTCATAGTTTGTTTACTACTGTATTACCACCACTCAGATCATTAGCTGGCTTATTTTAAGCTCCCCCCAAATATGTGTTTAATAATGAATGTAAGCATGACCAGATGCATGAATGAATGAAAACTGTTCTAGTTTCATGACCAATGGTTTATAGGTGTTAACTTAATCTACTAAATGTATTAAATATCCCCTAGACTTTTTTATGCCTAAGGAAATGCCACCCCCAACAAATCAGTAAGTTGATACTTAAGTTTTTTGTTTGTTTTTTGTTTTAGTTTGTTGTATTCTTTTTTTGTTTTGTTTTGTTTTTAAATTTAATTTTATTTTTTTCAGTGTTCCAAGATTCAGTTTATGCACCACACACAGTGCTCCATGCAATACATGCCCTCCTTAATACCCACCACCAGACTCACCCAACACCCCACCCACCTCTCCTCCAAAGCCCTGAGTTTGTTTCTCAGAGTCCACAGTCTCTCATGGTTCATCTCCCCCCCTACCCATACTCACTTCTTCTCTCTTTACCATTGTTTTTTTCCTGCTGTTCCTTAGATATCCTGGAAAAGAAGGTGGAGGATGAGCTGTGAGTGAGGCTTGAGCCCTGAACTTTGTAAAAAATTCATTTGCCTGAAGTAATGAAGAAAGGTGCTAAAGAGAACATAAAAAAAAAATGATGCAGATCATCTGAGAAAAAGAAACAGGGCACCAACATAGATGAGTAGAAGGCAAGATTTCTCATAAAGCATGCCACAGAGCAAGAACTCCTTCTTGCATGGAACTGAGGCAGTTGTGTCCTGGTGGTAGACTAAATAAAAGAACTATTCTAGGGAAATCAAAGGTTACTTTCAAAATAGATCCCCCAAGCATCATGCTGTAACATATAGATGCCAAAAACAAACTTTTTTTTTTACAGGCATCAGTGATCAATTCAAAATAGAGTTTGCTCATATTTATTCCTTCCCAGATGGCAAAATATTTCATCAGCTGCCATAGTTTCTAATTTGCATAGAAGTGCAGTGTCTCTGAACAATTCTTGTACCATTTTAACAGCAAAGGGAAAAATCATGGTCAGAATACCAAAAGAAAATTTGCCACAAATACTGCAGATGCATAGCAAGAACTTTTCCAGTTTCATCCTGCATTCGATATTACTATAAATTAATATTTTGCCATATTTTTAAAAATTCTCTGCTTTGCACTCTCTATTTGAAGCTACCCTGCCAATCCCAATTAATCTTTTTTTTTTCCAGAGTTCCAAGATTCATTGTTTATGCATCACACCCAGGGCTCCATGCAATACGTACCCTCCTTAATACCCAACACCAGGCTCACCCCTCTCCCCTCCAAAACCCTCAGTTTGTTCCTCAGAGTCCACAGTCTCTCATGGTTCATCTTCTTCTCTGATTTACCTCAATTCACTTTTCCTTTTCCTTAATCTTGCCAACAAATTGGTCAAAGATTATGTTGGCTTTAGTGCAAAAATCCAACAAGGAGATGGCTCTTTCTGCAAATACAAACAGCTTTCAAGAAATACAACACTCTGGGGTGCCTGGGTGGCTCAATGGGTTAAGCCTCTGCCTTCAGCTCAGGTCATGATATCAGGGTCCTGGGATTGAGCCCCACATCAAACTCTCTGCTCAGCAGGGAGCCTGCTTCTCCCTCTCTCTCTGCCTACTTGTGATCTCTCTCTCTGCGTCAAATAAATAAAATCTTTTTAAAAAAGGGAAATGCAACACTTCTCTTCTATAGTGATTTTAATGCTTGCTTTTATGGGGAGTTTCAATATAAAACAAACATGTAGCTTAAAGTAATGGTTGTTTTATTGTGAATTTTAAAACCAGCCAGTAAAAGACTGCTGGGGCATGCAAATGGTACCCATCTAATATAGATATGGTCAGGGAACTAGTTACTTGGGCTAGTTGAGTGAGTTCTGTTTAATCCACAAATCTCAGTTCCTAATCCAATCTAGATTTTATCACTGGAAGACCCAACAGCAAGAGAACTTGGGACTTTCAAGTAAATAGTGGATAAGCCAGTCCTGCAAGGAAATTTCAGATCAGTATGCTTCTGTATTTCTAAAGTTTAAATTACAAATTAGAGGACAAATCAGAATTCAAGCATGCTAACAATCAGAGAACAGAGAATATAAAGTGACTATTATAACGAGATATTTTAATTTTTGTCAGACCATAGTTTGTGGAGTCAGTCTCATATTATAATATAATGAAGTTTTTAATGGTAAATTCTAGATACAGGAATTGAGAGGAGAAAAAGGGTCATGTGAAGTAGCACATTAAAGAAAGATTTCATTTATAATGGGCCTAAAAATAATGGGGACGACAGTTGCTTGGATGAATGCCAAAGATAAAGAAGGGTATTTTGTTAGAAAGCCTCCTTGAGCAACAGGTGTGAGGGATAGAAGAGGAAACTAGCATTTGTGGAAAGTAAAGCAGGGTAAAATAAAGCACTATAGGTTTTGAAAGAGAACATCTATCTTTTTTTTTTTAATTTATTTATTTGTCAGATAGAGAGAGCACAGGAGCAAGCACAGGCAGACAGAGTGGCAGGCAGAGGCAGAGGGAGAAGCAGGCTCACCGCTGAGCAAGGAGCCCGATGTGGGACTCGATCCCAGGACGCTGGGATCATGACCTGAGCCGAAGGCAGCCGCTTAACCAACTGAGCCACCCAGGCGTCCCGAGAACATCTATCTTTGAATAGAGAGCCAGAGAGTGATTTTAAAGTGCAGAGTATGTTGTGAAGAACAGCCCATCTTGCTTCTCTGCTTTAAGGCACATAGTTAATGGCATGAAGTTTGAATTTCAATACAAAATAATTATTTTTCATAATTCAGATATTTCAGCAGAATAGTCTTATTCCTTCTTTTCATAAGGTTTTCTTATATAGGTGTGTTGTTTCAGTGAGACTTCTATCACATTTCAAATTTCAGGTGTTACATTTTCTCCTCTAGAATAATTCTCAAATTTTAAAATGGAAACCTGTAAGAATATGTAAAGTATTCACCATTGAGCTATAGCTAGATTTCTTTCATGGGACCTATGTCTTTCATGAGTTCTGTGTGAATTTTTGCATGATATTTCAGGACTAAAATGTAACAGGTAAGGTAAGGAGAAAGCCTAAATAAAAACAAAGACACATTTAGAATAAAAAAAAAAAAAAAAAAAAAAAAAAAAAAAAAAGCTATGACTTACTATGTTGTTTGAGATGTCAGAAGAGGGCACCACAGGCTTTAGGAGCACTTCTGTCAAGCCATTACCAGCTCTTTAAGAAGGAAGGTAGTTAGAATGATTAAACCATGTTACTACTATTTTCAAATAATTCTAAGTTTTCTGTGTAGGCAGTAAAGAGAAATATTTCCTCAGAAGATAGAAATAATTATACTTTAAGACTTATTTCCCTAATCTTTAAGTGTCTACCTCAAATTCAAATTCTCAATGCAGTTAGTGTTCAAAATACCAGGTTCTCATCTTCTTCTCCACACCTACCTACTAGAGGAATAATAAAACATAGATTTTAAAGTTAATCATTTTTGCCAGTTATTTCTGGAATCTCAGAGATTAATAAGGTCCTAGGGATCATATCTAACACTCTTATTTAATGAAAAAGAGAAGCTAAGACCCTAAAGGAATCACACAATTGGATGTTGACAGAGTTGGAGTGAGATTTCAGGCTTCCCAGTTTTCTGTGGGGCTGTGTCTTGCAAGCTAGCAAGTCCACTAAAAAAGTTATGTGTACAGTAGTAATGTAAAAATGAATTATCCGCAACCTCTAACCAAATTAATCAATGATTTTTTTTATTACCAAGGTAACCAATGCTTTACTAAAGCATTGAAAGATGAAATGACATTGTATCTGGGATTTGCTGTAAAATTCTTTAATAAAAATTGTGAAGGAAGGCAGATAAATGCATCAAGATTGGCAATATATTCTTAGTTATTAAAGCTGGCATACATTAGGTACATTAGTATCATCATGCCATTTTATTTTGTTTTAATATATCTATAATAAATATTATTTTTAAAAGTAACATGTTAGGGAAAGTCTATGTAACTTAAATTATGTAGATTTTAATAATCCATTATAATAACCATGTTCAAAAATTTCCTATAAAACATGCTTTCATACCAACAAAAGTTTGGGTTTTTTTAAAGTTTTAATTTATTTATTTGACAGACAGAGATCACAAGTAGGCAGAGAGGCAGGCAGAGAGAGAGAAGGAAGCAGGCTCCCCGCTAAGCAGTAAGCCCAATGTGGGGTTTGATCCCAGGACCCTGAGATATTGACCTGAGCTGAAGGCAGAGGCTTTAGCCCACTAAGCCACCCAGGCACCCCCAACAAAAGTTTTATAAATAGATGCCTGCCTGTTTATAATACTGTACACTATCACGTGCTAAATGAAGGATTTGGCTTTTAAGAGAAATACAATTTAGGTCACAAATGTGAAAACTGTAACTTTATTATTTGCACTATATTACATCTGTTGGTTCCTTTAATTATCCAGCAAAACCAACAAACCTATGGTAAGATGTGTACATGTGTGAGTATGTGGAGAGGGGAGCAGGATACTTCGCAATACAGTGTGATTCTGCAACAAATGATTTGAATGAGTATTTCCTGAACAATTTGATATTGTGCTTTAAAACTATAATTTTTAAGGAGAATAAACCAATTAAAAAATTCCTCTGCCATCACCCACTCAATACATAACTACACAGACATAGAATGCTGATGTATCATCAGCAGGGGAGCAACGGTGAAATGGATCAAGCAGAAAGAAGCTGAGACTCTGGTTGCATAATATTTTGGATTTTTCTGAAAGAGAAAAACACCTTTTAAACATCTGCAAACAGGGGCCATATGTGCTTTCTGGTTGAATAGCATATATGAAAACTAAGAGGTGATGTAGCAAAAAACTAACTTATTATATAGAAGCCCCTCCAAAAAACATAAATAAATAAACTAATAAACAAACAAACCTCTTAAGTATTTAGAGAAATTAAGTAAATAGCTAGCAAAAAAAAATTAAAGGCTGAAACTTAGAGGTAGAAAGGGATCCTATTGCCCAAATCATTTTTGAAACAATGTTTCTGTGATTCTTCCACTCCAGAACACAATTGGATAGGAGAGTGGCCAAGAATGACTTCCACTTCATGAAATGTAATATACTTGTCTATTAAGGAAAATAGATAATTTGGCCTAAGTCTACTAATGTTCAAACACCTCCCACCCCGCACTGTTCTTTTTTTTTTCTCCAAAGGGAGATGGGTTTCTGTTACTTTACCTTGATTTTTTTTCAGCTTTCATATTTTATAAATTTTATTAGTGTTTCTTGGACAGGAGGGGAATTTGCCTAGAAAGATACTAGCTCAGTAGTATACTAAGCATTTGCAAATAACAGTTCTTCCTACAAAAGCTTGTTCTCTGTCTCTGAAGGAAGTTTCTAGGCAAATGATGGACATTTTGAAAACGTTTTAAGAAAAAACTGCAGATATGGGGAAGTAAAGGTCATGAAGAGCAGGGGACTTTAGAAAACCTAGCTTGTGCAGGCAGTGTAAACACACTGAAAAGTGCCAAGATAAATGAAGCCGGGTGCTTGAAAGAGACAGATGTCAAATCTGAGTTAGAGTCAAATTACCCACTTAGCCTGGTTTAGATTCATGTTGGTATGATGGAATAGGGCCAAAATATAAAGTTTTGACTGGGCAAAAACTGAATGAATTTGATTTACTTAGGAATCGAGTTTTATTTTGAATAAAAAGTAACCTTAACTTCCAAAATGGATCACTAAAATGTTATTTTTATTTATTTTTTAAAAGATTTATTTTTTTGGGGCGCCTGGGTGGCTCAGTGGGTTAAAGCCTCTGCCTTCGGCTCAGGTCAAGATCCCAGCGTCCTGGGATCGAGCCCCGCATCGGGCTCTTTGCGCTGCATGGGGCCTGCTTCCTCCTCTCTCTCTGCCTGCCTCTCTGCCTGCTTGTGATCTCTGTCTGTCAAATAAATAAATAAAATCTTTAAAAAAATTATTTATTTATTTGACAGACAGAGATCACAAGCAGGCAGAGAGGCAGAGAGAGAGAGAGGAGGAAGCAGGCTGTCCGCAGAGCAGAAAGCCCAATGCGGGGCTCGATCCCACGACCCTGGGATCATGACCCAAGCTGAAGGTAACAGCTTTAACCCACTGAGCCACCCAGGTGCCCCTAAAATGTTACTTTTAAAAGAGAGACTATTCAGTCAAAAAATACCCTGTACTTGTAAGAGCAGAAGTGTTCTAAGGCAAGGATAGGAATGGGAAGTGAGAGAGAGAGTAAAGCTGAAGTCTGAACAGAATACAGTATTTAAAAATAAGATCAGGGGCCCCTGGGTGGCTCAGTTGGTTAAGCAGCTGCCTTCAGCTCAGGTCATGATCCCAGGGTCCTGGGATCAAGCCCCACATCGGGCTCTCTGCTCAGCAGGGAGCCCG
>RCUC01109979.1:0-20584 GCA_003697995.1 Taxidea taxus jeffersonii
TTTCAACTACTCTCTTCCTATTGCTCTTATGATTGTTTCCTCTTTGCTTAACTCAATTGGCTTCTCACTGGGTAGAATTTACCTTTTTCTCTTCAAACACCTCAACTTGGTTGAGGCTTATTCTACATTCCTCATCCATCAACTTGTTCCTCTCCCTGAAGTATTCTATTTCTTCCCTTTATTCTAATTCCTCATAAAAGCCTCTCAAAACTGGCTTACCATTTTCTTCCTGTATATGCATTCTCCTTGATTTTTACAATATGTAACTTCTCATTCCAAAACTCTTCAACATTGACTTTCATGACATTACATCATGTTGAAGTCCCTAATTACTTTCCATTGTTGTCAAGAACAAAAACATTGTCCAATTCTTAGCTGGAGCTATTCTCTAACCTTCAATCCCTGGCATTCTGCTCTTTCCCCTTTCCTCTAAAAAACTTTCACCTCAAGGTTATAATCATTATAGGAATTTAGGACATTATCAATTCTGTAGCTGTAGCCCCATAATCTCTCACAAATTCTCAGTGTCCTATCTCCAATTGCACTCTAGACAATCATTAGTTTACTCAACATATCTAAAAGCAACTCATCCTTATCTCTAACCTAGTTTGTCCCTCCATTATTTTGCTACACCTGTTGCATATACCCCTGAGCCAGTCAGCAAATTTGGAAGTTTACATCCCTCTTCAACTATTCCTTCTCTCTTCTTTATTTAAAAGCATTGGTTATATTATGATCACATGTGGTTGTGGAAAATGACATCCTACCTCAGGTCTTTATCATCTTCCACTTATAAAAGTGGAATAGCTTCAGTTCTCATACCTTCAAATTCCTCTCCCTCCAAAGAATTTACATCTATACTCCACAACAAGCATATTGCTTTTCAAGAGATCACAATTTAAATGGCTTCCCATTATCTGCTGGATTTCCATCTCCAAAAGCAACTTTGAAGGAGTCAAAACCTGACACAGGAGGAAGTCTTTAGAACCCTACTATGGCAGGGCCTAAAATTATTAAGTATTTTGTGTACAACACCTGCAGACACGCAAGATTTAGGTAACAATTAATTACAGGTTTGACTGGACTTCTGGCCATGGGTAATAAAAGTAGAAGTTGACTTTCTCAATTCTGTATTCAAGAAACAAAGTTTCTTGATTCCTGGAAAGTACATTTAACAGACTTGACATCAGTTAACCACCTTCAAGTAACCTTCCTTCCTTTGCAGAACTTGAAGTGGTATATCAAGCTCTACACATCAGAACCACATTGATATTCCAAACCCCACATTCAGACACAGCTCATCTTTCACGATTTTCAGTTCTGTGTTTTGATCTCCTCCTTCTTCCTAATGCATTAAGTGTAAAATCAATTTTTTTCTTATTTTCAGTTACCATGGTATTTTCTCCATAGACAATGTAAACTGTTAAAAATTAGTAAAGAAAACTTTTCATTGTGCATCTATAGAAAGATCTGAGCTTAACTAACAAAATATTAACCCAAGCCCTTTAGTTCAATTATGTCAGTTGCACTCTGAAATGAGAAATATGCCAATGTATTGAACATAAATATATATGCAAAGCACATTTTTCCCCCCAAGCACGTTCTTTCTTTGGACTGAGGTCCCAGCCTTTGACTAGACCAAATCAAGGAGCCAGGCTCCCTAAGTCCCATTATCAAGGATGGAGAGGACTGCTCCAAGATTTTCTAAATTCTAACTGAGAAAATGTTCAAGGCCTCTGATCCTGGGGTTCAACCTGATTTTATTGACTTAGTTCATGTTTCCCAAACCATTCTTTTGCATTTTATAAAATAGTAACAATTTCATAATAGTAACACAATTTCATTTCTAGGGCTGTTTTTAAGCTTGGGAATTAGTTTAGAGGGGATGGAAACAGAATTTATTTCAAGGACAGTTATTCTTTAGAATAACAGAAATGATGGATTGGGAGTTCAAAGTGCTGGGTCTTTCTCAGGGCTCTGTTAAGTAGCCAACAATGCAATGGAGGCCAATGGTTTTCAAAGTGCACAGAATCACTTGTGATGTTTGTTAAAATGAAGATGTGGTATATATATACGATGGAATACTATGCAGCCATCAAAAGAAATGAAATCTTACCATTTGCGATGACATGGATGGAACTAGAGCGTATTATGCTTAGCGAAATAAGTCAACTGGAGAAAGACAACTACCACATGATCTCCCTTATATGAGGAAGTGGAGATGCATCGGGGGTGGGAGTTAAGGTGGTAGGAAAAATAAAAATGAAAGAAGATGGGATCGGGAGGGAGAAAAACCAAAAGAGACTCTTAATGTCATAAAACAAACTCAGGGGGGTGGGGGGAAGAGGGGTTGGGTGAGGGTGGTGGGGTTACATCATATGTTTAAATAAAGCTTAAATAAAGTAAAAAAAAAAAGCACAAGTGCTATAAGCATTTGGGAACTCAAAAAAAAAAAAAAATGTAGATTGTGGGATTCCACTTCCAGAGATTTATTGTTAGCAGCTCTAGAGTAGGGACCAGAAATCTGCATATTAAGCAAATTCCCCAGGAACTGTTCTTTAGACTACACTTTGAGAATCACTGCCTTAGGCAAGCCAAATCCTCCGGGCTTCAATTTCCATATCTGTAAAATGAGGGAGCTGGATTAGATAAGAGCTGGGAATATTGTCAGCTCTTAATGTTTTATGACTCAATTAAAGTGTTTCCTATTTCTAGGAATAAAGTCTTGATCAGTCAACATCGATGGCACTCAAGTGACTCAAAATCTTTTCTTTCATTAGTGTCCTGCCTAAAGGGATATTTTTCTAATGCTATACCTACTATTACCTTTTTTGTACCTTTATTACTCACAGGTAGTCTTTCATTTCTACTCCCAATTGCTGCCCAACACAAAACTTTTCACCAGGAAAAGGCAACATAAACCATCAAATATAGGTACTATCCCCCACTAATATCCCAAATAGATGGTCACCTAGCCTGTGTTTGTTTACTTCCATTTTTAGGAAAGCACTACCTTGAAATGTGGAATGCATTCCTTCTCTTAAATAAAAATCTTTCTCACTGGATGATTAATCATATATCCTGGTTCTGACCTATGATCCTATATAGAATAGTATAATTTCTCATCCATGTGATAACCACTTGAATACAATCTTTGTTCCATACTCAGTTTCATGTCTTCTTACACAGTGTTGATGTAGTTGCCTTTCAGTGGATGTCTCCTAAAATGAGGGCCTACCTGTGGGTCTACGCAGTGTCATGTATACTAGAACGATGTAAAACCAAAGGAAGGGGGACACATTTGAAACTCATATCACAGAAAAAAGGGAATATCTTCCTAATATATTGTTCCAGACTAAGGGTATGTGTTTACTGAGATCTATATATTTAACCTGCTTTCTTTCTGGAACAGGCTTTTAAAAAGCTTACATTATTCCTAAGGTCATGTAGGTAGATCACTACTGCCTTTGCCATCTCTGCATACTGAAGGGGTCAATGCAGCTGCTGCTGCAGATTTCTCTTACTATTCATGGGAATTCCCCAACACACCCTTATTCCAAGCCCAACAGTCCATAGCTCTTATTTCCCTCCCAAGAGCTTCTCTATTGCCAGTGGGATTATACAGGCTATTGGGACCTAGTTAGTGGCTTGGTTTTTTGTTTTCTTTTACCAAGAGGAAACAGTGCTTGATCAATACATTTTTCTTTTCCCTCCCATCATGATGGCCATCACCCCCCGCCCCAGATAGCTGAAGATAAATATTATCTTAGGGGAACAACAAGAAAAATTAGAGCTGAGGTTTTAACATTAACAGTGGAAGACATAAGGCAATGGTGAAAGAGAAAAAAAAAACACATTAGACAGGCATCAGTATATAGCAAAAAATTCTTTAAAAATATGAGCTAAGTAAAGGTATTTTCAGACAAGATGAGAATATTTATTGCCAACAGAGCCATACTATAAGAAATACTAAATGAGGGCACCTGGGTGGCTCAGTGAGTTAAAGCCTCTCCCTTCGGCTCAGGTCATGTTCCCAGGGTCATGGGATCGAGCCCCGAATCAGGCTCTCTGCTCTGCGGACAGCCTGCTTCCTCCTCTCTCTCTGCCTGCTTGTGATCTCTGTCTATCAAATAAATAAATAAAATCTTTAAAAAAAAAAGAAATACTAAATGACTTTCTTCAGACTGAAAGAAAATTATTCCACATGGTAACATGGAATTGCAGAAAGAGAACAGAATAAACGCAGAGGTAAACATGAAATGAAATTTTTTACTTCACAGACTATTTAAGGAAAAAATAATAATGCCTGATGGGATTTATAGTATACATAAAAGTAAACTATATGAGAACAATAGCAGAAAAGGCAGACCCATGTGAAAGTGTCTTCCAGTATTTGTGAAATGGCAAAATTTTAATTCAAGATTTTATTAAGGACACATACTTTAATATAGGGCATAAACAATAACAAGAAATATAAAACAGTGCTAATCAAAAGATGACAAAACATAAAATAGAGTAAATATACCTGAATCATCCAAAAGAAGGTACAACAGAAGTGACGAAGCAAGCAAAAATGATGGAAAAAAAACAAAAAACAAAACAGCAGGCTTAAGCATACTCACAATTATATTAAAAGGAAAACTAACAGAGAAACCTAAATACTCCAATTAAAAGATAGAGGTTATAAGAAGAGATTTAAAAAAAAAAAACATGGCTCAGTCAGTATTTGCTATCTTTAAAAGACACTTGCAACGTAAGGACATAGATAGAAGAAAAGTAGAGGATGGAAAAAGTTATGCCACACAGGTACTGACACTAAAATGAAATATATCACCACAATGATTAAAGGATCAATTTTTCAGGAAGATGTGACAAGTCTAAATGTATACAAAACTCATGTGCTAGCTTAAAATATATGATGTAAGACTGACAGAACTAAAAGGAAAGAAACTGATTCACCATCATAATTAGAGAATTACACATACATATCTCAGCCAGAGATAAAACAAGTTATTTAAAATAGTTAATGTAGAAGAATTGAAAACTCTATTAACAAACTTGACCCGATTGATATTTATATAACACAACAACTAGACAGTGGAGAATACACATATTTTTCAAATACACATGAAATAACAACAATGCAAAACATATGTGTGTTCTTTAGCAAATTCTTTTTTTTAAGATTAATTAATTTATTTGATAGAGAGCATGTGTACAAGTTGGGGGAGGGGCAAAGGAAGAGAATCTGAAGCAGATTCTCTGATGAGTAGTAAAGATCCAAAGATCTTTAAATCTTTAGTAGTAAAGATCCAAAGATCCAAAGACCCAAAGATCATGAACTAAGCCAAAATGAAGAGTTGGACACTCAATTGAGCCAGCCAGGCATCCAAACTTTAACTAATTCTTGGTAGGTTGCAAAAGATTGACTCATTTAGAATATGTTCTCTAACCACAATGAAAAATCTAGAACTCCGGGTGTCCGGGTGGCTCAGTTGGTTAAGTGTCTGCCTTTGGTTCAGATCGTGACGTCAAGGGCCTGGGATTGAGCCTCACACCGGACTCCCGGCTCATCAAAGAGTCTCTTTCTGCCCCTGCTCATGCTCCCTCTCCCCACTCCTTCTCTCAAATAAATAAATAACATCTTTAAAAATTAACTAAATTTTAAAAAAGAAAATTATCTAGAACTCAATAACAAAATGTTAACTAGAAAGTCCCCAATGTTTGGAAATTAATGACATAATTCTAAATATCCCATGGGTCACAGAAGAAATCAAAATGGGCATCAGAAAATATTTTCAATAAAAATAATGAAAATACAACATATCAGAAGCTATGAGATGATGCTAAAGTAGTGCCTAGAGGAAAATGGGACTAACTTTAGATGTCTATACTAGAAAATAGTAAGGGCTCCAAAGCAATAATCTAAGTGACTCACTCAAGTGTCTAGTAAAAGAAAAAATATTCTCAAAGGAAGAAGAAAGGAAAATGTGGTAAACCCAGAGTTGTGGCCCTTCAATCACCCATTACCATCAATTATAATGATAGATTGCTCTAGCTATCAGCAGATAACCTCTAGTGGTCTAGGACCTTTGGGGTTTGTCTCAATTACAGAGAAACTCCTCACCCAAGGGCATGTCCTTCTTGGGCAGTCCATACCCAGTGATTGACTGAGGTGAAGATATGAAGCACCAGACATCCAAGCCCAATGCAGGACACTTCTGACAGCCTATACACCCATCAGTCTCCCTGTAAGGTCATCTGAACTTTTTCAGGCTAGATCATAGACTTCTCCTTCTGACCAGTGAGCTTTCAGCCTCCTCCTCACCACAGGAATTAATCTCTAATAAATCCCCTGCATGGCAAAGTCTTTCACAGGATCTGCTTTGAGAGACATATTTGCAGAAATCAATGGAAAAGATGATGGACCTCAAATACAGAAAATCAACAAAACTAAACTTTGTTTCTTTAAAAGATAATTTATATTAATAAACACCCAGCAAGACCCATTAAGACAAAATGGGCAAACAAAAATACTCAACAAAAATTGCTTGTCTAATATTGATATAGTCAAGATACAGAACACTTCTATCACCACAAGAATCTCTCATCTTGGTCTTTTGAAACCCCAAACTTGTCTATTCTCATACCCCAACCCTAATCCCTGGAAATCACTATTCTCCATCCCAGAATTTCATCTTTTCAAATTTATGTATAAATGAAATGATACAGTATGGTTTTTGCTACTGGATTTTTTTCATTCAACACAGTTCCCTAGAGATTCACCCAAGTTGTGTGTATAAATAATTCATTCCTTTCTATTGCTGAGTAGTATTTTATGGTATGGATGTACCATATTTAACTATTTACCCACTGAAAGCCATCTGGCTCACTTCCAGTTTTTAGCTGTTAGGAAGATAGCCCCTACAAATATTCATGTACCAATTTTTAAAAACATATATCTTACTTTTTCTGAGATAAATGTTCTAGTGCAACTGTTAGATTATATGGTAGTTGCATGGTATTGTGGGCTGGACTGTGTCTCTTTAATTCATATTTGGAGCCCTAATCCCCAGTACCTCAGAATGTGAGGTAACTGTAGTATGAAATACAGCTTTAAAGAGGTAATTAAGGTAAAATGAGGTCATAAGGTGGCCTGTTATCCAACAAGACCATGTGCTTAGAAGAGGAGATTAAGATACAGACCACACAGAAACCAAGGGGCAACAAATGTGAGGACATATTGGCAGTGTAGCCATCTGCAAGCCAAAGACAGGGATCTCAAAAGGTGATAACTTTATCTTGGATTTCCAGCCTCCAGAGCTATGAGAAAATAAATTTCTGTTTTTAATCCATTTAGTCTGTGCTACAGCCCAAACAAACTAAGATATATGACTCGTTTTTATAAGAAACAGCCAAATTATATTCCAGAACTGCTGCACCACTGCCATCAGTAATGTGTGGTGATCAGTTTCTCTGAACCCACTCCAGCATTTGATGTTGCCATTTTTCTTTATTTTAGCCATTCTGACTGATACATGATATCTCACTGTTGTTTTAATTTGCATTTCCCAAATGACTCATCCTGAATATCATTTCATGAGCTTATTTTCCATCCTTTTCATGAAGTATATCTTAATGTCTTCTGCCCATTTGCTAATTAGATTTTTTCCTTTCTTTTACTGTTAAATTTTGAGAGGTCGTTATACAGTCTAGATATTGATTTTTTTTTTAAAGATTTTATTTATTTATTTGACAGAGAGAGATCACAAGTAGGCAGAGAGGCAGGCAGAGAGAGAGGCGGAAGCAGGCTCCCTGCTGAGCAGAGAGCCCAATGCGGGGCTCAATCCCAGGACCCTGAGATCATGACCTGAGCTGAAGGCAGAGGCTTTAACCCACTGAGCCACCCAGGTGCCCCATAGATATTGATTCTTTATTGGATGTGTGGTTGGCAGATATTTTCTCCTTGTCTTTACATTCTCTTAACATTCTCTTTACATTCTCTTAACAGTAACTTTTGCAGAGTACAATTGTTTAATTTTAATGAGCCCCAATTTATCGTTTTTCTTTTCCTTTTATAGATCTTGCTTTTAGTGTCAGTTTAAGGATTCCTCTTAATCTTAGACCCTAAAGACTTTTCCATAAGTTTTGTAGTTTTATTTTACTTTTATAGTTATATTTTACTTTTAAGTACATGAATCATTTTGAATTAATTTTTGTATATAAAGTATAAAATTTAGGTCAAGATTCAATAATTGAAAAGGCTATACTTCCTTTGTTGAATGGCATTATTAGAGTCTAAGCAGGGCATGTGAGTCAAAAAGGCTAAGAATAATTGTTTTACATAAAAAGAGCTTCTATGAAGATTCCTAGATCTTCTTAAGGCAAAGCAAGCACGCTGTGGGTCTCTTTCATGTTCTTCCTTCAAACAATGTATGTAAGCTCTCTTCTTTCTTCCTTAGATAAAGATATAAAAGAGCAAATGAGCATTCTAAGATCTAAAATTTTTTTCAGTGATATTTATAGAGGACAGTCTTATTCTACTCTGATTTATGGTCATGTTTGTGAGGGACTGATGCTTATTTGACTTGTATACCTAGGTGAAATCTCTAGCCTACATGAAGCCAAAGAACTCACCCAGTGATTTAAGACCTGCCAATTCCAAGCACATCTTTGGAATACAGTCCCTTGCCTGCTGTACTAGCAGACTCTCCTAATCTTGATTTCCAGCCAGTCCACGTTTGCTTCATCCATGCCCTTTTGTGAAATTACGAGTACTTCCACTGTTGGGTCTTCCATTCTCTGGAAATGGTATTATTACGTCACTTGGCAGAGGGAGGGGTAGTGAGCTGAATATTCGATAGTAGAATACAGAACAGTCATTAGTTCTGAATATCAAATATTTCTTCTCTTCTTGGGCAAATGAATTTTGCTACTCCACCCCTTTGGAGTTGAGAAAACCATGTGAATTTTCTTGGCTAATAACATATAAGCTGAAATAATGTGTTCTGGTTCCTGCTTGAAGTCTTTAAGAACTCTGGTGCTTCACCATTGCCTCCCTGTATAAAGTAGTGATGCTCCAGATTGTAGAGCTTTCATCAGCCTACACATCGAAGCAAAAACAATAAAACAGAGTCCTGGCAATCCAGACAGACATGTAGAATGGGTGAAAAATGAACATGGTTGTCTTAAACCACCAAATTTGTTTGTTCATTTATTTTTTACCATTATATCCCTTCATCCATCCTTGTCTATATAATCCCAATGGCACTGTATGCATTTACTTAGTTATAACAATACAATAAAGGGATATCACAATTTGAATTGATCTTTATATATTTGTAACTCTATTTATATAAAAAATCTATTAACTGAAAAAAAAATTAGGGTCACACCAAGTTCCCAAGTTAGTTCTGAAAACATGGTTTCTACATGCAGATCAGTGACAGCATTCCATGGGCTAACATACAAGCACACCAAAACTCATTCTGGGCACTGAGCCAATACTTGATATTTTCTGAATAAATGTAATCTCCACGAGAGAAGTGTAATGAAGCAAAACACTGACCCAAAATAATAAGTAATATTTTAATTACCTGAGAGCAGCTTAACAACAAATAGTTTAACAAAATTTTATACCCATCAAGCAAGATATTGGACGGATAAAAGAAAAACATAGCCCTTTGCACTTTAATATGTGGATGAGGTAGATATTCAAGAGATTATGACAGTGGAAATTTGCTCTGGGTTCTGCAGGACCACAAAGGAGAGGTAAATGTCATGTATCCAAGTTTATACATCATGGCAAAAAAAAAAAAAAATTTCAGCTCAAACTCTCATCAGGAAGTTATGCTCTTGATTAACCAGAGCAAAATTTAATCCAGAACACATACAGGCAGAACCCAGGAGAAGCAAGCCAGAGAACATAGTGTCCTCAGATAAAAGAACCAGAGAAGTGCAGAGCCCTGCAGCAAAGACAAGAAGTCACAGCTCACTAGGAAGTAATTAGAGACAGGAATTTCACGGAGCTCATGGAAAGCAGTAAAAGCTCCCTAGCAATGAAACTGATGATGCCTGAACCTGCTTAAAATGAACTTTCAGCAAGTGTGGAGGCAGAGACAGATTCTCCTTCACTTCAGGGACCTCAAGGGAGACAACTGTGTTGGGTTCACAAAGGACAATCAGCAAATGGTGATCTGTGCAAAGCAGGTAGCACTCAGGTCGGGAATATAAGCAAGACTACTTTTTTAAGAAACATCAAACTGTGGCTTTCAGTAATTCCTTAGTGAGGATGGAATGTATATTAATAGCAGCATATGCTAGTAATTAACAGCCATGTGACTATGTATATACATTTAAATTGTGAATTATTCTGAAAAGCTACGCTTAAATTTACAGTCACATTTACAGTTCTCATGAGATTGTGGGTTTATTCATTATCAACTAATCCTACTTCTGTCTTCATGATATCCTGAAATGAAGAGCCATTCTAGGAAATGATAAAGGCAGTTTGGGTTGAACTGACATGAATATTATCCAGAGTGGTCAAAATGAGTTATGAAATACACCATACAAAATGGCATCCTGGCAGGGCTGTTTCAGTATACTACACTTGCATCCTTTTATGGTAGATGATGAAGGAAAACCGATACAATTAGATTAGTTTTTAAAAAGGAAAAGAAAGGATTGTAGATGAGGGGATAAAAATCTATAAAAAATCAAGCCGTAACATTCCCCTTCCGCAACATCACATGCCAAATCATAATTTTCTTTTCCTTTTTCCAAAACATTCACTTTAAGCAGGTCTATGTGCTCTGACCCAGAAATTCTGCCTCTATGAGTCTAACCCTAGGAAATGATTGAAGATTTGCATGGATATTTATAAGCAAAATGTATTCATTACAGAATTAATAATACTGATGTTATAATAAATTTTTAAAAGCTTTAAGTACTAATAAGAAATGTGACTAAATTAATTTTTTTCTAAATTGGGAAGAAAAAATATATAAAATCTGAATAGTGATCCCACATTAAGAAATGCAAAATTATGATCAACTCAGCCCAAATGCCAAAAACAAAACAAAACAACAACAACAAAAAGAAACAAAACCTGGGGCACCTGGGTGGCTCAGTGGGTTAAAGCCTCTGCCTTCGGCTCAGGTCATAATCCCGGGGTCCTAGGATCTAGCCCCACATCAGGCTCTCTGCTCAGCAGGGAGCCTGCTTCCCCCCCCTCCCACTCTCTGCCTGCCTTTCTGCCTACTTGTGATCTCTGTCTGTCAAATAAATAAATAAAATCTTTAAAACAAACAAACAAAAAAACAAAAACAAAAAACCAAAACCTATAACTACTGGCTAGTTGCTCATAGAACTCAAGGTGTTGAAACAATCCTAATCCTGAACCTCAAGGTGGAAGCCTGAACTATTTCACAGTCCACTTCTTACCTTTTTCTTTATTTTAAGAATAAACACTTTTCGAAGTTGAGAATTTCGGAAATTGAACCATTCTCATATTTTTTTTCTCCTTTCCTGCCACTAAGGACGAGATACAAACTTAGTCTATAAATTCAGACTTTGAACCAGAACTTGATTATCAGAGTGATAATTATCAGAGGTTATCAGATAATTTTAGTAGGTGATTTCCCTGTTATCAACCATATCACCAAGTAAGTATTTTATTAAGTGAAGATTTCATGTTTAGCAAAACAGTGGAGCTCAAGGATACAGAAGCTGTGGGTGTAAGAGAAGGGCCTTGTCTTCACTGTGCTTGCTCTCCAACTGACTAGTTGATGCCCACATCAATGGAACAAATGGTCCTGGGTGAATGGAAAGAGCTAAGCCAGCATGGGGAGTCTAGATGTCATTAACACTGATATAAACTAAGTAAAGACCACAATGACCAGGGAAAACTTAAGAGAAGGGAATTTCAATTAGCTCTTGAAAGATACATAGTATTTGTATGAGAAAATTATAAGGAATTCTAGGAGTACAGCAAATATGAATGAAAGAATGGTACCAGGAACAAACTGTTTTAGCTTGATGGAATTAAAATAGAGGGGAGCAAAGAAAAATGAAGGTGGGAGGGTACTTAGGAAAACATAGAAATAACACCCCAGCAACAAATTAGGTATACTTTGGATTTTGTATGTATGCAAGTATGTGTGTTTCTCCTGAAACTAGAAAGGTAAAACTACTTTAAATGTTAACCAATGTCTTGACAAATCTAAACTTAAAGATGTTCTCCAGGAATAATCTCATACTTAACTCGATATAATAAAAAGTAACAAGTGCCCAAGGAACAACTTTAAGAAACTTTGTGACTCCTCCTCAGTCATCCCCAAAAAGTCATTGTGACTAAGCTGGCAGCCCACATCCCCCACCAGTCTCAGCATTCCTAATGCCAAGCCCAGGTCCCACTAACAAAAGCTTTTTCACCTCTGATTATGCAATACCCTTCTCCACTGTTCCAGTCCTCCCTGTTGCCCCTTTCTTTGGCACTAATGAAGATCTATTCCTTATGTATTTATTACCACGTTTCAATTACTAGCCATATTTTGAAACCATCTGAAGTACACATGAAAAAATGAAGAGGAAGAATGGACAGACAGATGAGACAGAGGAATATGGATAGGTAGAAGGCAGGCTGACACCAAACAAAAATTTAATTTCCTCCCTCAAGGAGTTTCCAATCCAGCAGGAACCAGATATGCAAATCAGTACAATACACAACTGCTTATTTAAAGGGTGATTCACAAGGTCTATTGACACAGAGGTGAAGGAGTGGCCCAGTCTGCCAGCGTGAGATGGAGAAGGCTTCCCAGAAACATGTGAGATAGAACTGAAAGAAGAGGTAGAAATTTTCGGAGCAGGCTGGGAGGAGGCATTCCAGACAGAAAAACTACATGTGGAAAGACAATGATGAGGATCTGTGTCTGAAAATGCTGAGAGGAGAGGTGAGGGAAGAGAGGTGGGAGATGAAGCCTGATAGGTAAGCAGTGATCACACTTCATGAGGGACCAAGAAAAAGTCATAATGGCAGAACATGCTATGGAGAAAAAAAAAAACCCAAAAACAAAAAACAAACTAAAAACTACTCAGTGTAGTCATAAAGGTAATGCATGCTTCATTTTTTTCTTTTTAAAGAGTCTATTTTATTATTCATATTTTAAATTTAGTTTTAATGTGTTCTAAGTAGTGGCTAGATAAAAAGAGCCTGCAGAAATGAGGAATGTATGAGTAACAATGCAAATAATGCTTATTCACCTGATTTTAGGAACGGAACGGAATGTTACCATCATCTGTAGAGCCCTTCTCCTGGCCAAGCCCTTACTTTCCTGCTCAGAAAGAACCATTGAAGAGCTGAGCCCACACTAAGCCCACATTTCTTTCTACTCCCTGCTTCCCTTCCAATATCTCATTGACTCTTTCCTTCCCATCCTAATCTCATTCTCTGGACATAAAAATAAATGTTTTCTGTTGTTCTTTTGTTTTGAACAGGAAGAGATGTCCCAGATTTTCTATCCTAACACCTTTATTTTACACCAGAAATCTGAAGCACAAGAGTAGCATCCTCTTGTTAATTAGTGGTAAATTCAGAACTAGCACGTAGAGTGTCAAATTCCACTCCAGGGGTGCCTGGGTGGCTCAGTGGGTTAAAGCCTCTGCCTTCGGCTCAGGTGATGATCCCAGGGTCCTGGGATAGAGCCCCAAGTGGGGCTCTCTGCTGAGCGGAGAGCCTACTTCTTCCTCCTCTCTCTCTGTCTGCCTCTCTGCTTAATTGTGATCTCTGTCTGTCAAATAAATAAATAAAATCTTAAAAAAAAATTCCAACTCCAGTTTGAGTCAGAAAACCAACCCTGAACTCATCTCTAGTTTTGTCACTGGCCCATGATGGGGATGAAAGAGTCTTCCTTGATGACACCGTCAATCCTTGGAATTTTGTAGTCTGGAGCATTGGGAGCCTCAGATTAGAGAGCAGGGAGGAAATGATACAGAGAACAGCACTACAAATTACTGTCCCTGTATCTGGATAACTTTAGGAGAGTTATTAAAATAAATTACATCTCTCTATCACTGCTCCAATATTTATTTGGGGGGGCTTGAGGTTATATAAGACCCTAATGTTTAATGGACTAATTATCAACAGTCTGAGCCAAGAGGTGTGTCCAATTAGGTGTGAGTCATTAGGAGCATCAAATTAAAAGTTGAGGAGAATCCTGTTGGCTCTAGACCAAGGATGCTATTTCAAGGAACTCTAAAATGAGAAAAATTAAAACTTCTCTTTTGTCCTCACTAAAGAACGAAAAAATTATTACAAAAGTTAAAACATCATGAACAAGTACCATGGGGCACTGCTCTCACATGCTGGGCAATAACTCGGAGGTGTTTGCATTTTGTCTGCAGATGTCTACTTACAGACTAATTAGGAAAGGTGGCTTTTTAAAGGTTTTGCAACCTAGGTATGAAAATCATTATTCAGCCACTAACTTACAAGCTTCAAATCATTAGCTCTTCTTTCCTCATCTGGGTCTTATCTGTTTGTCCTTCAGAATAAAACTGTTAGGGCTGGAACAGACAGCCAAACGCCATTTAATTATTGAGTGCTAGAGTGGGAAGGGACTTCAAAGACCTCTTAACCAACTCCTTCTGTTTGCAAGAAGGAAACAGAGACCCAGAAAAGTATCAATATCTCTTGAAGTTCATGAAAAGGTAGGACTTGGAACATGGTTCGTTATTCTTTTTACTGTGTCACTCATTCCATCAGAAAACTATAAAGACTGCACTTCTTACACAAAATATCTGCTCTGGCATGGAGTCTGTCAGTGAATGGAACAACAGCCCTTGACTTTTCTGATGTTACGTCTTTGCTCAGAAAGAGCCAGGAATCTGTGTTTCATCCCAGGAAAGCCACATAGAAGAGTTCCCTGACAGCCCACAGAGATACTCCAAGACCTCCACAGTGAACCTGTCAGATAACCAGTCCTGTGGGATCCTGGAGTGATAAGACCATGAAATACACTTGGGAAAAAACCTGCACACTGACCCATCAATGCCTTACAATTGGCTGCCTGGCCTTGTTGGACCTGGGTCTCTCCAATCAGCTGGACCACACTTTTCTCCCTCCTTTATTGTTCTTTTTATATACCCATTATTTATCCCACAGAGTCACATTCTGAGCAACACACCTAGTGCATCCAGCACTAAGGAATGTCTGCTGCCCACTTCATTGCCTCATGTGAGCTTTCCCAGAAGGGCCGTGCTTTGCTCAGGCACACCACCGATAAGCAGACTTCACTGCTGCTGAGTGGATTCATCACTTCATTGCAGAGGATCCAGAATATCAATTATGGTGACACATGACAAGTCAATGATACTTTTGAGAAGACCTGCTGCTAAGCCTCTGCCACCAGCTGTAGCAGGATAGAAACATCAGTCTTATTCCCCTCCCCCCCAAAATATGATCACAAACTCTGTGCCAATGATTATGTTTTTTTAGACAACAAATGCACATTTTTCACTTTGTATCGTACATCACACATCACTCATATTTGAATGGATCTTCACAAATATCAATGTTTACAGGTGAAACAAAATCCCTTTTTACTAACTCCTTTCTGAAGGCCAGTTCTTTCATTCATTCATATTCATTAAACAAATGTTTATTTAGAACCTAATATATGCCAGATACTGTCCCAGGGGCTGCAGATATGGCTGGGAACAGAAGAGGCCAAGATACCTCCACTCTAGGCTTATGTTTTAGTCGTGGACACAACTGATCAATTAATCAATAAAAAAGCAAACAGAAAAACAAATGTAAACTAATCACTACCATGTGCACATATATACTAAAACAAAATGCTAAACATGGTAAGTACCACAGTATACATACATACATACATACATACAGTAGGAAAATGTAATAGGGAATAAGATGCAGGATGACATTATTTTAAATAAAGCAGCCAGAGAAGGTGTCAGACAGGTTGTGCAAAAGAACCAAAAGTTTTATCTCTAGACCATCTCATCTTAAGTGTGCTTCCCTAAGCTCCTATGGGAGAGGGATGCTGGGAAAGTAAGAAAGATGGCAGCCTTGCACCAGTGGCCCCTTTCCCATTCCGCTGGGCAGGTCCCTGGTGCAGAACTTATGGAGAGTCACCTATCTTGTGTTAGCAGGGACTCAGGTGAACATGTAACCTGGCATCACAGTGATGACACACTTGCTTTCCTCCAGAGTCACATGGGGATGGGAAGCCTGCCCTGTGGGGACAGGACAGAACACAATCTGAGTGTCCTGCAAATGTTTACAGGAGATTCAAGATTTTCATTTTAAATGACATTGTTATTGCCTTTTATTTTTCCCTAATCATGACTCCCTCCAGGAGGAAGTCTCAGTTCTGCAATAGTGGCACATACTCCTCTAACATTGCTAGTTTTCTTTTTTTTTTTTATTTAAGCTTTATTTAAACATATAATGTAACCCCACCACCCTCTCCCAACCCCTCTCCCCCCCCACCCCCCTCAGTTTGTTTTATGACATTAAGAGTCTCTTTTGGTTTGTCTCCCTCCCGATCCCATCTTGTTTCATTTTTACTTTTCCTACCACCTTAACTCCCACCCCCGTTGCATCTCCACTTCCTCATATCAGGGAGATCATGTGATAGTTGTCTTTCTCCAGTTGACTTATTTCGCTAAGCATAATACGCTCTAGTTCCATCCATGTTGTCGCAAATGGTAAGATTTCACAGGTATTAGATCTAGTTTTCTTTTTTTAACATAAGAGGAGAAATAAGGTCAGACCTTAGACAACAGTGGTATGTAGCCAGAATTCAACAATATCAATTATTTTCATTGTATTTAATTTTGTTTCAAATAAACTGATTCAAGCAAATTGAGTCAACTTAAAGCAAATATTTAGTAAACAGCAGTACGAGTGAGTTTAGATGTTGTGAAAACTCTGAAGTTGGAGCATGAGTGACTGAAGTTAGGAAAACACTGTCCTTGCCTCAAAAGAGCTGAAAACAAATTTGTAGAATTCCCTCTTCTTCTCAGATTCGCATATCATTAGACAGCGCATTGCTCCAAAAGCCATAGATACTGGTGATTTTTTTTTTTAAGATTTTATTTATTTGTCAGAGAGAGTGAGCGCACAAGCAGGTGGAGCAGCAGAGGGAGAGGGAAAAGCAGGCTCTCTGCTGAGTAGGGAGCCTGATGTGGGACTCAATCCCAGGACCTTGAGACCATGACCTGAGCTGAAGGCAGCCACTTAACTGACTGAGCTACCCAGGTGTCCCATTACTGGTGATTTTTAATCACTGTATAATGTACAGGAGTCTCTGCCTGTGTCTACATACTTTCTTGATGATATGAGGATTCTATCAATAACCAGTATGTGATTTCAGTTTTCTTTGAATCTGCAAGGTGCCCTTAATCCTTTGAAAAGCTTCTTGATGTGGGTTTGGAGAAAAACAAGGAGCAATCATGAACACACCAACTAACTCTCTCTGATAAACTAACAACTAACAACTGTTTCAAGGATTTCTTATGGCATCTATTACTGGAATGCGAAGAGCCTCCTTGGTTACATGAGGATGTAACTGAAATTTTTTAACTAAATGACTAGAGTTATTTTTAAAAATCCTGGTATCTGCCATTAAGCACACTGACTGGAAAGAGATGAAAATTTAACTCAAAGCAAGGATATTTCAACTGGATCAACTGTGCCAACTGAACCAGTTTCTTCAAGTACCCATCCATCCCTCATGCCTCCTGTCCACATATAGGAAACAAGAACTACTGCTGTTGCAATAGTGTTAAAAATAAAATATCTCCCCCTAAGTTTAAGCATATTCAAAAGTAACACCCAGACCGACCGACCTTTCTTCCTTCCTTCCTTTCTTTCTTTCTTTCTTTTTTTCCTCACCTAGACCTTTCTATCTACCCATTCTCCTTCCACAGTCATTCTGCATGTTCTCCCCTGCCAACCTGTCTACAGATAGAGGGGCCGGACAGGCTGGAAAAAATATTTTCAGCACAAATCATCATTATAAATCACTTACCACATCAAGAGAACAGATTCTGTCTTTCCAAGAAACCAGTAAACCTAAATAATCCTTATACTATTTTTCAATTCTTACTCACTTAATTCATTGAAAAACATAATTTAAAATTTAGCCTTCTATACTCTACCCATCCGCTCAAAGTAGCTGCTTACATTTGTTGGTTATTAAAGTCATTTCAACATAGCTCACTCCTGAGATTGGCTTTCTATATAACAGTCCTCAAAAAAACTAGACAAAACTGGTTAAGTGTATGAACTAATATATTCCCAAAGAAGCCATGGTGGGTTAAATTTTCTATGCAAGCACAGAAAAACCACTGAAGGAGTGGATGATACACTGAAATCTGAGAGGCAGGGAATGAGCTATTCCACTGATCTCTGTGTCCTCTGCCTTCTGCTCACAACAAGGCCAGAGAGGGTACAGAACAATACACAAAGCCAACAATACCATACTGTACCAAAGCCAAGGGGACCACAAGAACTCATGCTGTCTTTTTTTGTTGAGTGTATATGGGCTGAGCTGGCTTACTTTTAATTTTTAAATTTTGTGTGTGTGTTCTGGCAACTTCAGCTCAGCCCTAAAACATAATGCAAACAGAAAAACTATAGAGTTTTCAGACTGGCTCCACATGGAGTGTCTACAAAGGCCTACAGTGCACCTTGGATGATTTTCAAGTTTTTTCAAAACCATCTGGAATCTTTTAAAGTTGTCACTGTTTAAAGAACCTGCAGAGAGGGGAGAAAGCAATTTGGGTCTCAGAAGAAAAAGAAGAAATAAGATTTAAACTAGCCAACAGATGTGGAAAAATCCAGGTACTATCCCCTCCCAAGTGCTCTGGCCATTACCTGCCTTTCTCCCACTGACTCAGCTGCCTTCTTCCAGGTAGTTCATCATCCATGAACACCATCTGCCCTGATGTAGAGAGACATGGTCTGCTTTTGCCTTTTCTTTCAGAGACCTGAGGTCTTCTTATTCCCCATAATTCTATCTTGTCATTTAAATCTACACAACAGCTGTTTTTCCTTTATTTTTCTCCTACTCTCATGGGTATCCATTGCCAAACCTTGTTCTGAATTTGTAACCAGGTAATTTTTTTTTTCTTCCAAGTCTCTGTTACCAAATTCTGCCACATCCATATTTTACTAGTGGTAACTTCTCTGTTTCTCATTTCTGATACATTTATACTTTTGATCCCTTCCCTAAAAGAAGATCTCCCTCTGCTTCTGTGCCCTCTACTTCCCACTTCTACAAACCTCTTGACAGGAATCTATCCCCTGCTTTCCTTCTGTCACACTCCTCTTCACCCACCAACCACATTTATTTTTTCTTACTCTCTGCATCTCATTTGCTTTGGTCAGGTGCCGACTTCTTCATGACCAGCTTAGGTTATGACTTCCTGTTTTTCTCCCTTTAGCCTTAATCAACTTGTTTCCCTGTCCCAATCTTACTACTTGAACAAATTTCAAAGATCCACATTAGCAAAATGAATTTTTTTCAAGACACAAGACTTTATTTTAACTGAATTTCCCTCGAAAAGCACAAAATAGAAGCACAATTCAAAGCTGACCCAACAAAAGTCCTTAGTGAACTCAAATAAGAGTGATTTATTGTTCATGCATCTATTCAAGAACATACCCTGTTAGTATCATAAAACCTGTAAGTATTGTTCAGGAGTAAAAAGGTACATTCAGTTCACATTCTTCCTATTAAATAATGTGGTCTTAATCAGCAGAGGCTAAAAATAGAGATCCCTGATTCCTGGAAATGATTGACTCCAATTTCTCTTTCCAATGAATTTGAAATGAGAAGTTGAAGGGTCTCTGCCTCCTGGGAACATCCAAAAAAAAATTAAAAACACATTTCTTTTACCAGTATTTTACAAACATAAGGCTGATGAGTACATTTAGCCTTTGAAAACTTTGCCTATATAATGTACAACCTAGAGATATACATTATTCCTCCTCTAGAATTGAATATATTTATGAGTCTTAAACCCTTAAAATATATTTATGAGTCTTAGAAAAAGTCAGTCCTATGTCTATGAAATGCAATCTTCCAAAATGTAAAGTTTTACTGTTAAAGATGAATTTTCTTATCTTTTTTGTCTTGAGAGTTACTAGAAGTATTTAAGCACATATCTAGTTGGCTAACTAGCTAGCTAGCTATCTGTCTCTGCATTTTTTTTTCCAATCACTGGGATGGTCAATCTGGCCACTAGATTATAAATTGATGATCTAAACATAGTCATTGCATGAGTAGATCAATAGCAAACAATTCATAATATTATGTCTCTTAGCCCTCAATTGATTCAAATCATCATGTGTCATCTCCCTCTGCTTGGACATTAAAGTTGAGAAAATTGAAGTTTTTGAATATGCCTAAGATATCTAGAGACATGAGTTCAGGGTAATGTTAAAAGTAATTTTAGTTAATCTGGCACAGTGATACCTGAAGATGAAGAAAGCTTATAAAAACATTGATTATGCTCACTGTCACCCCAGGCCTGAATGAATCACCCAAAATGA